>ML790271.1:449614-459806 GCA_009831015.1 Picea engelmannii | reverse complement strand
CATCTTCCATAACTGGTAGTTTTGGCTGTTAAATTTCTCGACCCTAAACTTTCCATCTTCCGACATTGCTCCCACTCGAACCAGGAACCCTCTTTTCCTGTGAGTTACCTTACGCTCTGATACCAGTTGTTAGAAAAACAGGATCACGGAGCAATAAAATAAAACAAATGCAGAAAAAAAGCACATAAGACACATAATACAAGAGAGACACAGATTTACGTGGTTCATCCAGTGTGGGATACATCCACAAGAGAAATTGCTAGGTCCTTCCTTTATTATTATCCAACAAATGAAGGGATACAACCTACAACAAAACCCACTGTAACTTCCTCTTCTTTCTCTCACAGTCTCCTCTCTCAGAATACAATATTCGCCATCATCCATAGCTGCAATACATTTCCCTCAGAAAAGAGGGTTGCCTTCTAGGGAAAAAAACCCTAACATAATCTCTACCGTTAGATCTGCGACCTTATAATGAACGGTCCAGATTTACAATGAAATTACAATATGCTTTTACAAGGCAATTTTTTCTTCGGGGGCTTCGCCCCCGAACCCCCGCTTGCCCCCATACCCCCTAGCCGGGGGGATAGCCCCCTCGAACCCCACAGAGGGGGTACCCCCGCTCTGCACTCCCCCTCGTGGAGGAGTGTACATACTTCTGGGGTGTAAATACTTCATGGGGTATAAACACGGCTAAAAGCAAGGACCTCTGAATCAGGAAGATAATTAGGCTCCACAACCAAAACCCTCTCCCTCCAATCGGTTTCTCTTGCAACTTCCCTCAACACTTTCTTACAAAAGTACTCTTAGTAGAAGAAACAGTGATGTATTTCGGCTATACGTATGCTCCTAACCTCACACACCAGGGGGCATCTGTTATCATTGAATTTTTATCCGTAAATGGTTATAGGAATCCAACATCTCCAAACACCTATTAGTTCATCCATGACCTAAAAAATGCATTTCCAAAGGGCACAAAACTATACAATTGGTTATAAAATCAGTATGGGCTCAGAATAAAAAGGAAGCACATGCACATGCGCCAGTCAAAAATTCTAGAAAAATGCACATGCACCTGATGCAGGACTGTGGACGAAAAAATCTGTGCGCACTTTAGAACAAAGCATTAATGATTCTGGTCAGCCTCCCACCCACTTCTGGTTCAACTCCTAATTCGATTTGACCCACAAATCTGAGTTAAATCCAACTGGGGGGCTGGTCAAAGACCTAGAGGTGCCCTAAAGGGCCCCTTGTTCACACTAAATACCGGTTGGATAATGCCTCAAAGATTTGCTATAAAAAGAGGCCATGGATGCACTATATTTCCAAGAATCTATTTGTATTGTTATGCTGCCTCTATTCTCCTGCAAGGAACCTCTTTCCTCATTGGAGCATATAAGTATCAATTCATTGGGCCATTCACATCACCTCTTGAGTGAATGAGCTTTGGATTTCTTCACCATTTCCTTTTAGTTTTTTCTTTGTAAGAAGAGCTCAATCAGTGGGGGTTCAAGAGCCCTCCCTTGGAGGAAGAGGGGACCAATAAGCCTCCCTTTCTCTTTGGTGTTTTCCCACTAATACAACCTATCCATTGGTGGCATGAATATCGGTCTTTCTTTTGTTCTATTTTCCTTATGCACATTAGTTTAGTTTCTTTAATTTTTATTAGATTAGTTGTTTATTTTCTTATTGTGCTTGATGTTTCTAACTCTTGCACTCATTTTTGTCCTATCTAGGTAACCCAACTGGACTTGTAAGTGTCCTTCTTTTTCTCATTTAGGTGACTAAAATGATACAATAGGATTCTCCTCAACCCTCAGAACTTCTAAAAAAACATGCATGTTTGATAGATCGAATGGTCAATAATTGTGTCGATCAATGACCATGATCATCCAGGGTCCAAAACTGCGTCATACTAGTTACCTCGGTCGGAATAACTTCATCAAGACTCTTCTGAATGATCTCTTTCGAAAACACTTTTTCTAAAGTACATATCCATGACATCTGATGGATGATAATGATCTTTATTGATCTAATGACTCTCATTCTTTTAGGCTTCTACCATAAGTATTTTCTTCTTCGGAATTCAAACTTATATCTGAATTGAGACCTTCCAAATACATCATTCTGAGATATCTACAACTAAGAATGGATTCGACTTATCTCATGGCTCTTATTATTTTAGGCTCGTGTCATCAGACTCTTCCCTTCAGACTCCACCTCATGTACGATTCCAAGTATTTTTCGACACTTCCTTCCCAAAGGAGTTTCAGGAATGCCCTGCTCCGATCCTCTACGACTGAATCTTGACCGTGGATTCTCCAGGTCAAATTAATATGGGTCGTCAGTCCAAAAAACTACACAATATCCATGAAATTCATAGGAATTTGACTTCTAAGGGCGAATTAAAATTTGCAACTACAGATCGATGCCATAAAACACTTCTTTGACTACTCTGAAGCACTAAAATTTGAAATCTTCTTAAAATTTTGGGATTTCACTTTAGTTCTTCTTCGTTTCCCCCCCAAATTCATCACACACAAATTTGCAACAATGAATTTTCCAAATTCGCACTATTTCTGGCCCATACCACTCTGGTGTTGAACAAGAAGCTTTGATACCAATCTCTAACATACCCAACTACCCACATGCTTGCCATGCTACTTCAAATTTAACACTTCAAAATTGATTTCAAATTTTTGATGAAATTTAATTAATAATTAAGCATGAAATACTCACTTGAAATCATCAAGATTCATACTACATCATAAAATAAATGGAATATATTCCATGCACAAGAATAATCAACAAGTAGACACATTGAAAACACATATCTCAGATATATTAATTAATACAAAACGTAAATAAAAATATACAAGCATAGAAACACATGACAAAGAGCACTTATCTTTAACAAAATGATTCACCAACTGGTTGGATACTAAGGACGTTCAACCAACTGTAGACACTTTTGTTCCATGTCTTAAAAACAATGTCACCTTCGATATAGGGCTATGAATCGACAAGGATGGTTCCAGGGTCTCACTCAACTTCCCAAGCCAGTTAGCACTCAAGATCTCATAGGTTTCTCAACACACAACAACCCAAAGTACACCGACTCTCTTCTCTCCAACCTATACAACCCAAGAGAATGTACCCCCCTTCTCTGCCAACATGTCCCTCAGGTTGTCCACCTCCTTTCAGGGCTCCAATCCATCTAGTCAAGAATCTCCATGCTGGGACTCTTGGGATTTTCACCTGTGAGAAACTTTTAGCACATGCCCATGCATCTCAAGCATACAAACATCAATTCATGGATAAAATACATGAGTAATTACTACAACCAACAAAAAAATGGCTCTTGTACAACAATTCGTTTTTCTTTCCCAATTCAAGATCCAAAATGAATGAGGAATAATGAAATGGGTGAAAGAGTGAATGGAGAGAGAGGAAAAAATGAAGAGTGTGAACCCCCAAAACAACCCAAAGATGGGTTTATATATTTCTTGGAATTAAATAATCACACGACCTTCCCCCAAGAAGCTCATGTAACTATTATTCTCCATTAAAACCAAAATGGGTAAATAAAATATAAAATAAATACACAGCCCCTTAAGCCCCCTCTCTCGTGGAATCATATCCCCCTATAAGTCTTATCCTTGTCCATCTAGTAGCCAGTGATGCATTTTATTATTATTGATGATCAAAGCATTACATTTCCTAGGCACTCCAACCTCTTTTAATTGTTTGGGTGCTCTACCCTTTCATCAAATAAACAAAATACATTATTTAATATCGAGACTCAAAACTGGGGTATTACAGAAGTTGCTTCAAAAGGCCCAAATCCTCCCACCCCCTTTAAATTAAATTATAGATGTATTTTCAAAGACTATAAATGTTTGATTTGATCATTTTTGGAACCCCTATAAGATAATCTAGAGAGTTATTATATGTTCCAATTTGTGGAGAACTTGGCGAGGGCCAAAAAGGAATTTGTCGCTTGGGCTAAGAACCATAATTCTAAGGAAAAGGAGATTTTGTGCATTGTGTAAGATAATATAGGACAATGTTTTATTGCTAACCTGACCTATTCTCTCTCAAGTGAGGAGGAATAAACTCTAAGCGATATACTGAAAAAAATAAAAGATTGGTTGGACATAGAGGAGGCTCAATGGAGATTAAAAAGTAGAGTATTATGGTTGAAGGAAGGTGATTGAAACACAATTTTTTTTCACAATTTCCCTAATCAAAGAAGAATCAATAAGAATATCACATAAATTAAATATCCTAATGGCTCTTGGGTTTATTCTTTTGAGGGAATTGTGAAGGTCGAAACATACTTTTTTACTTCTCTCTTTAGAATATTGCTAGTCTTCCCCCTTTATGAAATTATCAAGTTGGTCAAACTCTTCTCAAGATTTATTAATGAGTATTTGAATGCTTCCCTCCAAGAATATATCTCTAATAAAGAGATCATGGATACTCTCTCTTCTTTCTAGAAATGTAAAAAACCTGGCCCAAACGATTTTATAGTTGAGTTTTTTCTGGGTTTTTATGACTTCCTAAAGTCTGAAATTTTAAAAGTTGTCTCAGAATATCAACGAATGGGGAATATCTTGCGTTCTCTTAATAAAACCTTTCTTGATATCATTCCCAAGAAGAAATATTTTTATACCTTCGATGATTATCATCCCATTTCGTGTTGTAATCTTTTCTACAAGCTAATTTCCAAAATTATTGCAAACTAGATTAAACCTATCCTTAATGGTCTAATATTTGAGGAATACTTCAACTTCCTCTTTAAAAAAAATATTGGAAATTCATTGTCTCTCACCCAAGATGCGCTTAACTCCATAAAATCCAAAAATATTCATACCTTAGTGTTGAAACTAGAATTATCCAAAGTGTATGATAGGGAAAATTTGACCTTTATCTACCTTTCTCTAATCAAAATAGGGATGAACTTGCTCAGAGTGAACTGGATAATGGCCTACATTGAATCCCCTTCTTTCACAATTTTAATCACTGGTTATCCCTCTCCCTTTTTCTACTCCTAAAGAGGAATATGCCAAGGTTTCTCCCTATCTCCTTTCTTGTTTCTTTTAATTGCAGAGAAACTTATCAAACTGGTAAACTAAGCCCAAAGGGAAGGAAATTTAAAAGGCCTTAAGATCACCTCTTATGAACTATTGTCCCTCCTTATTTTCATTGATGATGTAATTATTTTCAGTGCAGGTTCTTTACAGGAGTTTATATCTCTCAAAAAGGTTTTGGATTATTTCTATGAAGCTTCAGACATGCAAATCAACTTTTTGAATTCTACTTTGTAAATGTTATCGCACAAGTTGTAGGTTTAGCAAAGCACGACCCAAACCAAAATATGAAAACTAAGAGAACACCTACCCGCTGCCACCTCAGATAGGTATCCTCGTCACTCTATAGGTGAAGTGATCACCTCAAGGGGGGAAGTCCAGGTGACCCTCGGGGGAAATGAGATGGAAAATGATACTTATGAATGGATGCCCCTATAGGTCAAGTTTCTATATGGAGATAGGACTAGAAACAAGTCTTAGTAGTAGTTAATGGCTGCCAAGAAGTTCAAGCACCTGTGGTTGATGGTAGTACCTTCCCGAGACACAAGAAAATCCAACTATACGAGATATATGTTAGGTGGAAAATCAAGTTAATATTTATATCCCTATTTTCAGCCATTAACTACTACCAAGACTTTTTTCCATCCTTATTTCCATATAAGATGCTAAAAGTCACATAAAAAATGCAAGAGAGAAACTAGGAAAACACTAGCACAACTCAAGTAAAATAACATGAGACTTTAGCATTGAAACAAGGCTATAAGAAAACAGTATTGCATATATAATATTAATCCTTATGGATGTAACAAATAAGTTGTTACAACAGAAAAACAAACCATCAAAACTTGTAAGTAATCCACCCCAAAAGTGCACTGGGATTAGTAGATTGCAGGGGGGGATATTAGCAACTTTTGACGGTTGAATTGTGAGTTATTCAAGAAAGTGTTTAGGGATTGATGTAGCCTTAATGTATGTTGCATTAAAATTATTACAAAATCAAATTTCTTAACTAAAATAGGATGCCCTTAGGGAACAAGAATGCTTATAACATGTAGAATAAATTTGAACTTGAACAATTCCAATATCTCGTAGTTCTACATATCCTAATGCAATGATTTATTTCTCCAATGCAAGAGATTAGTGCCTTTAACTATTGGGTTATGGAGTCTTTAAAATATAAAGAGCTATTTGTGCTACCTCCTTGGGGGTGTAATCACTTTTACTCCCCAAGTTAAGAAAAACTAGCTAAGGAAAACCCTAGGAGGGTGTAAACCCTTTTACTCCTCCTAGTATTCCTTTGTGAAACAACTTATTTCAAGACAAAATTATGGTCTTGGTGGGGTTGTATGTACTTATACTCCCCAAGAATCTTAGAAAACTAGACTTTTAACCAAGAAAAGAAGCAACAAAATGGATTCCTTACCCAGTGCAAGTGTAAACAAGATAAATGTTGGATTACTAAGAGGGGGGGTGAATCAGTAATAGTGTAATTATAATCCTGTTTATTCAAATGTTATATCAATGTAGAATTATTATCCAATAATGAGCAGTAAGAAACAAACAATCACACACATACACAGTACACCAATGTTTTACGTGGAAACCCAAATCGAGAGAAAACCACAAAATGATTTTTCCTATATGTCTTGAAGAATTACATTCATTGGAAGCACCAACTTCCTTTGTTTCCGAGCTGCAACTGGAAGGAGGCTCCAACCCCCTAGTTTCTCAAGCTACAACCTGAGGGAAGCTCCAACTCCCAAATTCTCTGGCTACAACCAAAAGGAGGCTACAACCCCCAATGTTTTCCGGCTACAACCGAAAGGTAGCTACAACCACTTGTCCTTGCCTTGTCCTGTCACCCTGAAGTAGAAGTAGAATGATGGAACCACTGTCACAATATCACTGTGAGATATACCACTATAAACCTGTACCAATAAATCTGAACCATGCATCAACCATGCATCAACCTGTACCTCAACCTGTAATCAACCTGTACCATAAACAAGTGCATCAACCATGCACCAACCTGTAGTCAACCTGTACCATAAACAAGTGCATCCAACCATGTACCAATCATGTGTCAACTACTCATCAACTATGAGTCATCAATATGTACCAACATCATCAACTATACACCTCATGTATGTGCCCCAACTCATCAACTACTTGTCTCAACCATGTACTCAACATGTACCACAACCAAAATCCCTCATCAATTTCATCATCAAAATGTGATTTGTAGCTCTATAATAGACCTAGTGTATATGATCACATTCCTATAAACCTTATTTAACTTTAAAAACAAGAGACTAGCATTTTCATCAAACTTTTCTTTAGTCTCACATGCCTAGTTTTGGATTAGTCAACAACCCTAACTTGAAGTAATCATAACTTTGAACCTGTAATGTATAAAGATCTGAAAATTATACAAAATGTTCTTCAGTGTGTTTTGTGAAATTATTCCAAGTGTCACTACTTGGAACCTCTCATAAAAGGAGTTATAGCAAAAATGACATACCTTGCTGAATTCTGGCTTATTCTAGAGAGCGACCTTGTAGAGTGTGCGCCGTACAAAATATTTGATGAAATTATCTGAAACTATTACAAAGAATACTACAGACTGTAAACTAAACAAAAAATTTGGTCTCACTGAATTTGGATCTTTTATGAATAATCTATGACTTTTTAACCCGAAACACTTGATTCTGACTAGTTTCAAGACTGGCCACAAACCCTATTTTACACGGAGTGTAACTCCATAAATACAACGAACCACAATATAATTTTTCTTTCAAAGATACTTGGATATGTTTTATCACTTGCATAGAAATTTCACGGTCTGAATCATTTTAGAAAAAAAGTTATAGCGAAAATGGTGAGATGACCTGTCAATAACATACCTTAGAAAGCACCATCAAAAGAATTTATCCTTCCTTGCATTTTGGCCTTCTTTTCTTCACCTTCACTCATAATTCCGGTTTAGATATCCTTGTTTACCTCAGACACATATAGATATTCAATATGCTCAAGTGGGATTCAAATGAGAGAGCCTTGCCTCTTATTTATACTCTCCAAGTAGCTTCCTTAAAAACTTCTTCTAGGTCACCTGACCCACTTTCCTTATTTTAGGGTTGGGTCCACTTCTAATTTCTCCATTAAATTTATTATTGAAATAATTTATTATTGAAATAATTTATTTTGTATTCACTTTGAATTATAATACACTCATCACTTCACTTTATTATTTACCTTTTAAAATCTCTTAAACCACTTTGACTACTTTGACCTTTTGGGGCTTCTAGATGACATATGAGGGTCCTCCAACTTCGTAAGGCCATAAATCTCAAACCGTGAGGAGTTATGTGACGTTCTACATACCAACAGAAATGACATGACATGTACTATCCATATAGAATATTATTATTTGAAAATATATCATAAATCATACTGTTACCCATCAAACAAACTTGGGTCCATTACCCAAACCTCGGGTCTCCAACTTCTCATGGCCACAACTCTCTAACCGTGAGGAATTATATGACGTTCCACATACCATAGGAAATGAAATGACAAGAAATATCCATATAGGATAGTTTCCCTGACAAAATCACTTTCCTTCATCTCATTATTCCACAATTAATCATGGGTTATTTTACTCCACAAAGTGTCTTCCCATGAGGGCTTTCACCATAAGGGGACCACTTTGGAGTTCATCCATATTTACTTCTTATCAACCATGACAAGAAAATAATGAGTCATATTTATGTCAAACAATATTGGGTCCATTACCCAATCCTTTGTGCTACGGGGCTTTCTTCAAGGGTTGACATCAATGACAACCAACATTAATCAACAATATCCCCCTTTGGCATTGATGGCAACACTCTAATGAAATACTGAAATCATATCACTCATGCTCCCTCTGGAACCATGCCTTTGTCCTCTTCATCTGATAAATCTTCTCCCCCTGGAACCATGCCTCTGTCCTCTACATCTGATAAATCTCTCCCCCTTTGTCATCAATGGCAAATGTATCTTTCCATCCGGGGCTGCTCCCCCTGACAGACTGTCCTCTTATGGTGCTTCCTTATGTACATCTAAGACATATAAGATAAGCATTAAAAAAGAATTCATTTTTGGAGTAGAAATAACTCCAAGTCTTTGGAAAAGATATTCAAAGGATTCTCATGGAAGTGGTTTTGTAAAGATTTCTGCCACTTGTTCTTTTGTGCCCACATACTCAACTCTGGTGTTCTTTTCTGCAACCTGTTCCCATAGAAAGTGATACTTGATTGGAATGTGCTTCGTCTTGGAGTGCATCACCGAGTTTTTTGAGATATTGATGGCACTTGTATTATCACAATATATTGGAATGGGATCATCATACTCAACCTGTATATCTGTCAAAGTTTGTTTCATCCAAAGAACCTGTGTACAACATGTTGTTGCTGCAATATACTCTGCCTCGGTTGTAGATAGAGATATCGATGATTGTTTCTTTTTTAGCCATGATACCAAACACTCACCTAAGTAGAATGTTTCTCCACTGGTACTTCATCGGTCATCAATACAACCTACTCAATCTGCATCTGTGTAGGCAATAAGTGATAGATCTTTTCCTTTTGGATACCATAATCCAAACTCTTCCATTCCTTTGAGATATCTGAAGATCCTCTTTACTGCTAATACATGTGATTCCTTTGGTGCTTCTTGAAATTGTGCCACCTCTCCAACTGCTTGCATTACATCTGGTCTGGATTCTGTCACATATAGTGGGCTGCCAATCATTGACCTATATTTCCTCTGATTTGTAGACTTTGAATCATCATCTTTGCTCAACTTACAACTGGTTTGCATGGGAGTGATAACTGGTTTTCAATCTTCCATTCCAAACCTCTTTAGCATTTCTCTAATATACTTGGTTTGAGAAATAAAAATTCCTTGGTTGCTTTGACGTATCTGAAGTCCCAAAAAGAAGGATAGTTCTCCAAGTAACAACATTTCAAATTCATTCTGCATGTCTTTTGCAATTTTTTGGCTTAACCTGTCATCATCACTACCAAAAATAATATCATCAACATAAACTTCAATTAATA
>ML790271.1:404166-439213 GCA_009831015.1 Picea engelmannii | reverse complement strand
ATTCATATACACAGTGGAAAACATGATAATATATACAGCACAGTCATGCCAAAATGTGATAAGAACATAGTTAGATACTTATCTTGTAACAGTGGTGAAATCCACCAACCAAGTGCAGGCCTTCCACGAACCTCCCAGCCTTATACCACACTGCTCATCATCTCAATAGTGGGTCACCCCCGAGCTTTGACTGAGCTCCACCCCAAGGCAAGGAATCCTAGGCTAGGCTGAGGTTACAGGGAAAACAACACATAAATATCTGGAAGGATTCTTCCCAAAGATGCCATATTACACCCACTACTACCAGACTCTCATTCCCCACATGCCTGTTCCACCTGGGAGTATACACCTTCACACACACAGTCCATCGGTGCTAACCTCCCTCTCTGGGTCTCGACAATAGGCCGGATCGGGAAGTCTCAGAGCCCGTAGCTGGTGTTGGACACTCTCTGGAAGAAACCACTTCCCAACAAACTCTTTCACCTGGAAAGAGTTGCTCGCAGGCCTGACAACCTGCCTCTTCCAGCATCAACCACCTCCCTCACTTGGAGAGGGGTCATACACAAGCTCAACAATGGCTTACTTTGGCCAATATGCCATGCACAGACCAGCACTGCGTGACCACCACAGTCAACCGGGAATACAGACTTGGGCTTCTCACACAAGCTCAACAATGGTGGCAAGGTCTCACGATGTTGATTCTGGGAACGCGTGACAACAATCCACGCAGGGAATTACACAGATTCCCTGGTTCCGAACGGGTAAGGAGTGAACTGGCTTTTCAGACGAACACAATCTTCTCGGCTCTCAGAACAGAGGGTGTACATGGATTTCGCAGAACAAACACAGGCTTCCCCACCCGTTTCAGGATTGCACGATGTCTCTTGCAGACAAGCTCGCACCGCTCACACTCAGGGCCGTACCCGGTCGAATGGAGGAGGAGGAGGAACCCTTCTCACGGCTTGTCCCAACCTTTTAGTGCATGCACCAGGGTTGAAACTTGTCACCCATGGGACTACATGCGTTCCACCAGCATGCGTTCCTCCCACCACTTGGGAAATCACGTGTCCTTCCAAAAGGACTTAGGATAAAAATATATGATGCACATATCTTTTGAAATAATATTAAAATATTATTTCTAGGTTTAAGCCCCCTAGGCTCAACACTTAGCCCCTTTCCCACCTTCCAACCCCTAATTCCTTGCCCACTCTGTGGACGCTCAGTCCCCCTTCACTCATTCATCGTGGTCGGTCTGCACCTAGCGGTGTTTATATTTTATTAAATATTCTGCATACTTACAAGTACAAAAGCAGGCTCCTGGCCTTTAACACTTAGGCTCCCTAGCCTAACAAACACATAAGCCTACAACTTATAGGAACTCGGCTCACCAACCTATAACACATATGTACAATTCATTTCATACATCAGGTTTATAAAGGGCTCGGCCTTGGGGACATTACAGTGCTATGCCTTCAAAGGCCAAGTATCTTCAATCCAATCCTGTCCTCCACAATCCATGGCTTCATTCCTTCAAAATGTGCCAAGTGTCCTCAACCACCACCAAATCCTAGCCCTGATGTGATGTCAAGCCCTCAAAGGTGACGTTTTGGCCTCCTTAGGAAAATCGTTTGGGTGGTAGGGGATAGGTTAGGTCCTTCATGATTTATTCTTAGCCTCCAAAGGAATGTCATCATCATCCAGCATGAGGGCCCTGGTATCTAACCTGTGGGATTCAAGCCCCATAGAAGCCCAAGATAGGCTTGTTCCTCCAAAATTGTCCACCAGTTGGGTCCTGCAAAGACAAATGGATACGACCTCCAAGGATCTCAAGTAAAATGAATCATGATGAGTAAATAAAATCAATAAAAGAGCCATCTAAGCATGTACATACAAACCCACCTCATCAAACTAAACAATTTATTAAAGTCCCTATGCAACTTACCAAGTTTAGGTATGGGAGGGTGGATAAGGTGACCTATTGGGTGAATCATCCCCTAGGTCAAGGAGTTTTTCCTAAGAGGAACTCCTTCTAATTCATGTGGATGAGGTGTCATGGATGGGGGACATACTTTTTGGCATTGGGTTCATGACATACAAGGGACCGTAATGTCTCATTTATGGGTTCCTTTGAAGAGGGTGTGTTGCACCTTCGTTTTCAATGCATCATTTTTCCAAACCCATTTAATGTGATTAATTAATTAATAATACAAAGCCTTGGGTACTCCCTATTAGTGAATAGTTTATCTTTGAGGGAAGTACCACAAGGAAACTTGAAGAAAGAGGTACATAGAGTGTCATATGCAAGGAAAGAAAGGGACATTGCATAAGTGTACCGACCTCAACAAGTGGGTACATTTATATAATGTTATTTTGCTTTTGCAGGTCTTTGATATTTTAGGAGAGGAATTTCATTGCTCTCAAGACCTCTCTGGGAGATAATATTGAAGGTTCATAAGTAGGATTTTATATATTTTCCATATATCTCCCCTCTGGGTCTTCAACCCCTTCTTCCCATGAAATGAGGGATAACCCCTTTTTGGGTCAATACAGCCGAAAATCCAAAAAGGTAAGGAGATGAGGGGATGAAGTATGGAAAGTGACAAGTATGCTAGAGAATGGCATGATAAAAATTCAAGGGGACCTCCGATTAGAAAATTCATCCCTAAGGGTGACAACTTACTAGGGAATAATTTCAACCACTAAGGTGAAACGAGGGAAAGAACATAAGATCCAAGTAGGCGTTACATAATAAAAAGTAGTTCTAAATGAAACAAAATCAAATGCCTAAAATAGTGAAATGACACTCACCATAATACATGGATTGTACCTCATTTAGAAGGACCCAATTTCCTCCAGACCAAGCTACTGTGGTGGATACCATCGTGATGAACCTGGAGTTGTGGTGGTGAGGTGGGTCTTTGTTTATGCAAGTGGACACTATTGGTCAAGCTATCTCTCGGTACTCCATGTATGCAACCTGAGGGCCTCGTGATCTAGATTTTATAAGTAGAACAAAATGAATACATATTATTAAAATATGTTTAACACATAATAACAAATATACAATAAAACTAGTTTTTATTCAAGAAGGAAATAAGCTGAAACTGTAAAATGTAGCGGAAGACAAGCTTGTTGGAATGGCAGCGGCTTCTCTCTGAGAAGATATGTGATGGTTGCGCTCATTCACAAGAAGATGAGGCTTTGAAAGCATTTTTTATAGTAAGCATGAATTCCAAAACTCTAGGCATCCAAAAACCTAACCCTAGGAGATGAAGCGCTAAAAGTCATGTGGGCCCTGTTGGGGTAAGCTAGTACATCAACTTCCCGAGGTCATAACTTTTGCATACGATATTTTTTTTAGGTGCACGATAGCCTATTGGAAAGGTATATTCAAGGAATACACATGCTTCCATAAAAAATTTAATTTGTCAATAGTTGAACTATGGAAATCCCTGAAAACGTTGTTTAGGGCCTAAAAACGACCCCGAAAGACGGGGACCCAAAAACTAGGAAGAAAATGCCAAACTAGAAAAATTCCAGAATGATCTAGCTGGAATAGGTGGGAGGCCACCAAAATCCATCTATATAAATCCTCCCCCCTTATAAAGAAATGGTATCCATTTCTTTGAGTTCCCCCATCAGATGAGGAAATTTCTGCTGAATTTGGCCTTGAGTGAGCCACTTGCCTTGGTGCAGGAGATGCCCTGATTTGACAACTCGATAAAGTTGGATCCTTTGATGTTGAATGCCCTTGAAATATGTGTACAAAATATGATCATTGTATTCATGTTTCATGAAGTCAGGGTTGAGCTCTGTTGGTGTCAACTTCTCTGCTATCTTTGAAGTGTTCAATAATGGTGGGAAATATGGCCGAAGGAGAGCCACATTGAATACTGGGTGTAGGCCAAGTAAAGGAGGAATGTTGAGCTCAAAATAATTGTCACCCATAGCCTTGGTGATGGTTTACAACCCATAATAGAGTGGGTGAAGCTTCTGATGGGGCCTTTTAAGGCATTCTTCTACAAGTGCAACCAAACTTTGTCTCCCACCTAAAACTTATGTGGCACCCAATGTTGATCATGACGATGCTTGTACTGGGCATTGGACTTCTGTAAAATATTGTGCACTTGTTGGAGGATGTGATGGATCTGCTCAATGAACCAGGTGGTTTTTTCAGCTTCAGGTGGATCAGGAGATGAGTCGACCGAGGTGACCACTAGGGGTAGTGAAACATCCATGGTGCCCAATGGTTGGAATCCCAATCCCACCTAAAAGGGGTTGTGGACAGTTGAGCTATGTAGGGCTCAATTGTATCTATGCTAGAAATATGGAAGACTCTCATCCCATGTGTGGGGGTGGTTGGAATTATACATGTGCAGGATATACACGATCATCTGATTGACGATCTCAGTTTGAACATATTTCTGGGGGTGGAAGGGAATGGATTTGGTGAGCTTGGTGTTCAACAGTGACCAGAGGCTCGACCAAACTATGTTGAGGAAACAAATATCCTGATATGAGAAAATGGTTTGTGGTATTCCAAAATGTACCCAAACTCATTCAAAGAAGATCTTGGTAGTGGCCTCTACTGTGATTCTCTTCTTGCAGGTGGTCATAATCACCATCTTGGAAAAGAGATCAACAACCACAAAACACATTCATTTCCCCTTTTGTTGGATGGAAGGCCCGACATGTAGTCCATTGATATGGATTCCCATGGATTTTCAAGAGTAGGAAGAGGGTTGTACAGACCCTGTTTCTTAGTGGTTGGTTCGGAAATAGAGAAGGCGGTGTAGGCCCTGATATACTTGCCGACATCCTGTTGAAGTTTCAGCGAGTAGAAATGTTTCTGCAACACTCCCACTATATTTTCGACGTCGAAGTGTCGTGTGACTTAGCTGTAGTGAGCTTCCCATATCAACTTGTCTCTCTCACTTGATGGAATGCAGAGATGGACCGAACGACACAACAACCCATCCTGAATATGGAAATTAGCGACAATTGAGTTTGCACCCAACATTTGGTAGGTGGTGGAGAATTCAAGGTCAGTCTCATAGATGTGGGGACATTCAGAGGTCTCATGGTTGCAAGATTCTAGCACCGTGGTGAGTTCCACGACTGTAGGTCAACTGAGAAAATCAACAAATAGGTTGGTACTTCATGTTTTATACTTGATGTTGAGGTGGAACTGTTGAAAGTATGTGGACCACTTCTGATGGTGATCGTTCTGCAATTTTTCTTGTGTTTGCATGAACCGCAATGGTTGATGATCAGTGTGGATGACTGTCTCCTTCCCAATAATGTAATGTCTCCACTGGCGATAGGCTTGCACAATGGAGTACATTTATTTGTCTTAATTAGGGTACTTACGAACAACATTTGATAGTGTCTCACTATGATATTCCACGGGGTGGCAGTGTTAAGTGAGAATGACACCCACAACATAGTCTGAAGCATCTATATTGATCTCAAAGGGTTTTTGTAGGTTTGGTAATGAAAGTGCTAGGGATGAGCATAAGCACTGCTTCAAATCATCAAAATCTTGTTGTTGGGATAGGACCCACACAAAAGTTTTCCTTAAAACCACCCTTGGGTACTTGGATGAGGGCCCATGCGATATGAGATAATCCCAACATGAACCTGTGATAGAAATTGGCAAGGCCCAAGTAGCTCCGAAGCTTAGTGAATGTGGTTGGAGTTGGCCAGTCACGGATGACCTGGATCTTGGCTATATCGACATGCATACCATGTTGATCAACGATGTATCCTAGGTAATGGACCCTGCCCATGCGAAAGGATCATTTTTCCAAGTTGGCATATATCTTTTTCTACCGGAGGGTGTGAAAAACCTGTTGAATATGCTTCAAGTGTTCTGCCCAAGTCTTGGTGTAGATGAGGATGTCATCCAGATACACCACTACAAAATTATTGGTGAAATGTCATATGATATCTTCCATCATCCTCATGAAAGTTGTTGGAGAATTTTTCAAACCAAAGGGAATGAACAACCATTAGAAAATACCTTCTTTTGACTTGAAGGAAGTGTTCCATACATCTTCTTGTTCTATTGGGACCTGGTGCTAACCTGAATTCAGAACAATATTACTAAAGGATTTGGCCCCCGTGAGTTAATCAAGGAGGTTGTCAATTTGGGGAATCGAGTATTGATTTCAGTCTATGATTTTATTCAGGGCCCGATAATCAATGCAGAGTCACCAGGTCCTATCTGTCTTCTGCACCAACAAGATTGGGCTCCCACAAGGTGTTGAGATGGGACAGATGTTCCCCTTATGGATCATTTCTTTGACCTGCCTCTTGATCTCCTCATTTTCTAATAGAGAGAAATGGTAGACTGGCCCATTTAGTAGTGGTGCACTGGGGGTCATATCGATGGGATGCTTGACCTCGCAATGCAAAGGTACCCCAGTAGGTGAGGTGAATATATCTGAGTATTCTTCCATGGACTTATACACTTTCTTCTATTGTGTAGAGATATCAGCTGCAGATTCCTTGGATGTGGCTGTGATCTTTCACTCACTTTGAGAGAGAATCACGAAGAAGACAAATTTCTCGGTCTGAGAGATGACCTTCCTTCATTTCTTGGTAGAGCTCAAGAAAATAGCACTAGGTGGGATTGCCTCGGGTACCCTGTACAATTTCCTGTTCAAAGTAATAATAACACTACGAGGCCAAGACTCATATACAACATGATGTTTCCATAAATAAATTTGGCGCAAAAGAAAATTAGAAACTTCGAGAGGAGAAACATCACACAATACCTCATCTTTGAAGGGCTTGATGTCATATGACACTCGACATTTTTTGCTGACGCGAAGATCTCTTCCTCGGTGGAGCCATCCAATGGTGTAAGGTTGCGGGTGTAGCATTGTCGATAGGGATAGCCATTTGATGACCTCTACTAATATGAGGTTCTTTTGGTTACCGCTATCAACGATGAAGTGCACTGGGGTGCCTTTTACCCACATCTGTTAATGGAAATAATGCTCACCTTCTTTCGCCTTATCCACTTCACTAGGATGGAGCTTGGTGGTAGCAATGATGGGACTGGGTTCCACATCAATGATCTGCCTCCCTCTTTCTAGTTCTGACAAAGAGTCATAACCCACATCTAATTCAAATGATTTCACTTCAGCCACCAGTGACTACTTTGAGCGGAAATAAGCAGTGTTATGCCAAGGGCTCTTATGGAAGTCACACCATTTCCTGGCATCTTTCTTTTTCTTTCCAGTGTCCTTCTTTTCTTACGGATTGGATTGGTTTTCCTGATGTTGTCCATATTTTCTCTGTCCTTTTTTCTACTGGTTGGGGCCACTCTTTCCTGGATTTTTCTGTGAGGGGTTCCCAGGCCCAAATTTTCACATCTTTTGTTTGATCTTCTGCTCTATTTTGACGAGATATCGATAGGCTGCGCCCAAGGACAAGATGTCTAGAAATTCCATTTTGGTCTGGATGTATCTATGCATAGCACCGTGATAATTGAGCACCATATGTCTCTCATCATATTTTATATCCATCTTGGTGCGCAAAGTATGGAAGATATTTGTGAACTCTGGAATTGCTTGGTCTCCTTATTGCCGCAGTGTGGTCCATTTTGTGTACAAGTCATCATAACTTATGACAGGGTAGTATTGTTCATTAATAGCATCCCTGAAGCATTCCCAAGTGTCTGTGACTGTAAATAATGAGGGTTCCTCTATTTCCTTTTTCTCATAGAAAGTTTCCCACTGATATTTGACATGGGGAATGGATTTGAGGAGAACAAAAGTAATCTTTTCTCTATTCAAAAAGTTATGGATAGAAAAATACCCTTCTAGAGGTTCAAAAATTTATCTACAAAATATACATCTATCTGAAATTTAAATATGGGAATATAAAAGTTGATTAGTACCTTGAAGGGGGTGGGGCCTCCGCTTGAGGAAGATGTGTCGCCCGTCGATAGCCGCTGAAGGATTTGTGCAAAACTATCCATCATCTCATTTCTCTGTTTCGTGAGGGCTTGATCAAGAACTTTTTTGAAAGGATCTCCTATCCCATCGTATTTCTTTTCTCCCTCCATGATAGGCTTCTTGGGCGTGCAAGAGATTTTTTCCTCAAGAGAAACAAGCTCGAGACCCAATTATTTGTACCCTAACCTCGTTGGGGACATGCATTAAGAATGACAAGGAGAAGACCTATTTGATACCACTGATCCATATTTTATGAGAAGAAATAAATGAATACAGATTATTAAAACATGTTTAACACAGAATAATAGAGATACAATAAAAATGGTTTCTATTCAATAAGGAAATAAGTTGAAACTATAAAATGCAGTGGAAAACAAGCTTGTTATAATGGTGGTGGCTTATCTCTGAGAAGAGATGTGACGATTTCACTCATTCGCAAGAAGATTATTAAAATGAGGCTCTGAAATAATTTTTTACAATAAGCATGAATTCCAAAACCATAGGCCTCCAAAAACCTCACCCTAGGATATGAAGCTCCAAAAGTCATGTGGGCCCTGTTGGGGTAAGCTAGTACATCAACTTCCCGTAGTCGTAACTTTTGCATACGATCTTCATTTTAGGTGCACAATATCCTGTTGGAAAGGTATATTTGAGGAATAAACACGTTGGAATTATAATCTAACTTCATCTACAATATAACTATGGAGAGACCTGAAAACATTGTTTAGGGTCTCAAAACGACCCTGAAGTCGGGGACCCAAAAACTAGGAAAAAATGCCAAACTGGAAAACTACCAAAATGATCCAGTTGGAACAGGTGGGAGGCCACCAAAATCCATATGGATCACCTCAAGACATCATCTCCTTATTTGACCCTATAATTTGGGGATAACAATACACAAATGTTATCCCAAATGTATTGGTTCAAATGGATGCTATCAATCCTTTTTCAAGGAAAGGAATAGATGAAGGTTTCAAGTACCTTGGTTTCAATTTGAAACCTAATTCGTATGGTTATGGAGACTTTATTTGGATGGTTGAGAAAATTCAAGAAATAATTATGAATTAGGCACATATATGGCTTTCTAGAGGAGGTAGAATTGTACTCTTGAAGTCAATTTTAAGTAGTATCCCCATTTTTGGGGCTACTATACCCAAAATTCCAAGTGGTATCCTCACCAAGATGGGTAAGATCTACTTTTACTTTCTGTGGGTGAGTAAAATAGAATTTTCTAGCGTTCCTTTGGTCAAGTGGGCTCGATGATCAATGCCTAAGGATATAGGGCATCAAGAATTTAAACTAGTTTTGTAAATCATTGGATGCTAAAAGTTTGTGGAGGTTAATCCATAATTCCATGCTATTGGGAAGGATTCTGAAATCCAAGTACTTTAGAAATAAATCGATTGAGGAATGGTTCAGAATGTCGCACTCCCCTCCATGACCAGGGAGTTTTTTCTCTATGGGACGCTAGCACAACATAATGAGTTTTTCTAGGTAGATCCTCTTGGAAATCAGTGGAAGAACTGTAATTGACATGGAACTTGATTGGGGAATGGAACAACTTCACTGAAATGTTACATGATTGTTTTATTGTTCTTAGGGAGGAGGAGGAGGAGAAAACTTTAGTATGGGACAAAAATGAAAAATTGGGGAATTACAGAGTCAAATTAGGATACCTATCCATTGTTGAAAATGTGTTTGAAGTTGACAAAATATGGTGGTGGGATTATGTGAGGAAATCCCAAAATCCTTTAGAAGAAAATATCATGTTATGGATGGCCTTGGATAATAAGACTTAAAACTAGGATAAAGGCTGAAAATGGGGATGGATAGGACCTAACAGATTCCCTCTATGCAAAAAAGAAGCCGAGTCAATGACCCATTGTTCTCACTATTCCATTACGATAAAAAAGTTAGAGATGAAGTGTCTAATCTATTTTCAGGTATCAACCACATCCTCATGAGTTCACTACTTGATTGGATCAAAGCATGTAAATAGGACCCCATATCCCATTTATTCTCGCCGTTGCCTCTCTTTATGGTTTATTTTTATATGGTAGGATCACAATCAATGTATATTCCAATACAAATTCATTCTTCCTCCCACAACAACAACATTGGTGGTAAAGATCTCAAATGAATTAAAATTTGAAGTAAAAGTCCCAAAGCTCACACGAATTATTTTTCTATAAATAGATAAGAAAATCCCATGGGGATTCTTCTATGGAGCTTTCCAGGGGAACACTCCAAAATGTGGGGAAGGTGTAGTCCTTTTCATCTCTGACACTCATTTCTTTAAAATTTCATACACCCCTGTAGGAGGAACCAATACCAAAGTTGATATTTTGTCTCTTTGGGATCTGATGGTACATGTATATTCTTTGAACATGAAAAAAATAAAATATTCAAGTATTATAAATTTGCAGTTGATTGGGTGAAAGGAAAAATCAGATGCAGGTTTTGAGAGCCAAGAACTTAATGGAGCATATCAAACATTTTATTTCCTCTATGGAATGATTCTCTATAAACCATATCCCTAGATATCTCATTGCACAAAAATATGAACTATCTAAGGAAGTGTTGGAGTTGGACAAGGGAACGTTTATTGTGCAGGAATTTTATGATGACCAACTTTTGGAAGAAATGAACTTTCAACTATAATTTTGGCTTTTTTGTTTTTGAAATAAGCATATTTAGACATAAAATATGAAGTACTTTTGTGTAGAACTAATGAGTAAGAACAAGTAGTGTTGAATTAAAGTTTTCTAAGTAAACAATTCAGAGAAATATATGTAAAAGAAAGTCTCAAGAGAGACCGAAAAATGTACATTCTCTTCTTTTTGATGAATATAATGTTTTTTCTTACTAGATTTTTTTTTCCAAAATCTAAGTCTCGTGGTAAAGAACATTTCATAGGATAATTTGTTGGATATCTTTATGGGAACTCTAAAGGAGAGAATTGAACATGAGTTGTGTCTATTGAAACCTAAATCCCTAGAGCATGCTTTTGGTTTGGCAAGGAAAGATGAAAGTAAAAATATGGCTACTAGAAGAGTGGTCACTGAAAACTATAGAGTGAACCATGTCTCATCTCCTAACCTCACTCAACCAACAAGGTTTAAATATCAACAATTAATGGAATAAGAGTAAAGGGACTGTGTTTCAATTGTGGCAACAAGTATAGTAAGGGGCATAAATGTGGTGAGAAGAAATTATTCTACATAGACATTGAAGAGGAAGAATATCAATTCAATTGGAACCATAACAATATATAGAGATGGAAGAGACTAATCCAATGATGTATTTTCATGCATTGACCGACATCAGTACTCCAAAAACCCTAAATATAGAACAATATTTCAAAAGAAAAAGGTAAAAAATGTTGATCGATTCTAATAGTACCCATAACTTCATTAATTACAAATTAACAAAACTTCTCAATTTCTTTGTATTTCCAGCACCAGAGTTTTAGGTAATGATTCTAGATGGAGGTATCATAAATTGTTTAGGGAAGTGTCATACTATAAAGATAAATATGGTGGAGTATTTATTGGATAGTCGGATGATTGAAATCTATATGCGTATTTATGTTGTTCTATTAAGGGTCCAATGGTTACAATAATTGGGAATGCTGGTCCTTAATTTTCAATATCGTTTCATGAGATTTTCCTCAAAACGAAAGGAAATTGACCCTAGAGGTATGCAAGGGAAAACCTATAAAGTGAAAAGCTCTAATTGTTGGTGTTTTATATGATTCTTAGTGCTCGATAGTTATTTCCTTATGATTCATAACAAGATTCATTTTCATACAACAATTATCATAGAATAACTATACACTAAAAATCTCAACTATAACAATGCAGAGGAAATAAAAAGATATAGAAATATTAACTATGCATAGTAAACACAAGATCACAACAAAATAACTCAAGATTTTATCCTGGGAAACCCAAACTTGGGAGAAAACCCAACAACCTTTCTCTAGAAGAATTTAGTCCAAGATATTACTAGTACATCACCATCAATAGACAAAATGTCATATAGAGAATATCCTCCCCAAGGATAGAATCACCAAGACCTAGATCCTCAATAATATGACCAAGAAAAAATAAGCAAGAACTTCTCCAAGTTTGGTGCACTCTCCAAGATAACTAGTAACCCATAAATAGATAAACTACCAAAAATGAAGTTGCAACTGCCTTGTGCGCACTGCAGAAGGAGTTGTTTGAATGTCAAAATGAAATGAGCCAGTCCTATATTTATATTGATCTCATCGCCATTCTGTGGCTGACTTCTTATTTGTGGTTCTTCAATTTCTTTATGATTTTCCTATGGGGATGACTTCTCTTCCCAGGTCTTCTTCTTCTTCCTACGGATTTTGTAATGGTGTATATGGGTCTTCTTGTACTTTCTTATGGAGAATGACTACACGAAGTTGAAAATCTCCAACACTCCCTCTCAACGAGGGAGGAATTTTCCATACTTGAATTTATTATGTCATAGAAAGGTTGTCTTCATGAGACATGTTGCTGTGACATCTACGCACATGTATTCCATCCCAGAATATGCATGTGATAGCATCTCGAGTCCATCCACTCCTTGACAGGAGAAGGAATACACCTAGGCCATTCACCACTAGCATATCCCTGTGAGTGAATGAATCATTACCCTTGGTCATATCAACACTAACAGAGCCCCATGCAAGACCAACCATGGATTATGTTTTCCTGATGCTTATTTAGGCCACTCACCACTAGAAAATCCCCATGGATGAGTGAATATTTCTCCTTTGGTCATATAAACATTATCATAGCCTCGAGCATGACCAATCTGGGAAGAATGTTTTCCCGAACCTGAATAAAATGAACATATCTGGGTCATTCACCACTAGCAGAGCCATGTGAGTGAATTAGTCATTCTCCCTTGGTCATATCAGCACTAGCATAGCCCCGTGCATGACCAATATGGGAGAAATGTTTCCCGATGCTATCAACATACCTGGGCCATTCACCACTAGTAGAGTCTTGTGACTGAATGTGTCATTCTCCCTTGGTCATATCAACACTAGTATAGCCCCATGCATGACCAATCTGGGAGAACGTCTACCTGATGTTGAAACATCAATGCTCATCACTATCCAAATAAGCATGGCTAATCCTATGTATCATCCTCCTTAGACAAATTGGCATGGCCACTTTGGAGGATATTTACAATCTGCTCATCCATGGATAAGTACTGGAGCTTCACTGCTCCCTTTTGTACCATGTCTCAGATGAAGTCCTGCAAGAATATTTTGAAGTTGCACCACTTCACAACTTGTAATACTAGCTTTGAGATACTCTGTCTCTACTATATGGAGTGCTACAGAAGATCGCTTCTAGATTATCCCCAAAATCATAACTGACTTAAAGATGAAGTAGAACCTTGCGGTGCTAAATCTTTCTACTTCACTCCCTGCTCAATCAAAATATGTATATCTCTGCAGCCTCACTTCATCACCTAAGACAAAACATATCCAATTCTACTATAATTCGATGCTACTCATTGGAACTGCCTTGGATTCAACCAAATACTGGTTTAGGGTTCTCACTACAAAGAAAATATCTAGCCTTGTGTTAACCAGGTACATCAAGGATCCAATCGATTGCCTATACATTGTGGGATCAACCAAATACGAATCTGAAGTAGAATCACTCAAACTTTTCAGATTTGTCATCACAGGTGTAGTCATGGACTTGCAGTCCATTATATCGAATCTCATCGGTATCCCCTGAATGAGGAATATCTCATTCGATCTCCTCACACATCTAATCCCAATAGTACATCCGACCATGATCCTCCAACTTGAACTCTGAGGCCAACTCCCTCTGTCACTAGATTAACTCCCAATTTCTAGTTTGACTTACCAGTTGATCCCTCTATGACTGACACAAAAGCCATACCCATTCCTCCTAACTTGTTTCCGCCTCTATCACTATAGAAATATTGTTGATTAATTGGGTTGGTTTTCATTGATGTAAACCCTTGAATAATGTACAGTAGCGAATTCCAGTAGCACAAAGGTTTGGGTAATGGACCCAAGGTTTTTTTTATGTATAATGGTATGCGTTTTGATATATTTGTAGGTAAGACTGTTCTAGATGGATATTGCATGTCATGCCATTTCTAGTGGTATGTGGAACGTCACATAACTCCTAACGTTTTGAGAGTTATGGCCTTACAAAATTGGAGGACCGTCATATGTTGGCTTGAAGCCCCAAAAGGTCAAAGACCACAAAGTGCTTGCAAAGAAGAAATTATTTAAATAATAAAGTGAAGTGACAAAGTCAAATAGGATTATTTAAATAATAAAGTGAAGTGACAAAGTCAAAGAGGATTATTTAAATAATAAAGTGAAGTGACAAAGTCAAAGAGGATTATTTAAATAATAAAGTGAAGTGACAAAGTCAAGGAGGATTATTTAAATAATAAAGTAAATGGAGAACTTTCTAATTATGGAAAGTGGTTATAAGAAGGTTAACTCTAAAAATGAGGAAAATGGGTTAAGTAGTCAAGTGGCTATTGGATATATGGACAAGTGGAAAATTGGGCAAAGTTGGACATAGGTGACTATGTGGACAAAGTGGTGTAGAAGATGGTTCTAAGGAAGCTACATGAAAGTATAAATAAGAGGAAAGGCTCTCTCATTTCAAATACACTTGATCATATTGAATATCTATAGGTGAATGAGGTAACCAAAGGATATCTAAGCCTAATTTCAGAGGGAAGGTGAAGTAAAGAAGGATGAAATTCAAAGGAGGATAAATTCTTTTGATGATACTTTCTAAGGTATGTTATTTACAGGTCATCTCACCATTTTTGCAATAACCTTTTTTTCTAGAATGATTCAGACCTTGAAATTGGGAATTGATTGAGGAAACATATCCAAGTAGCTGTGGTACGAATTTCAGCATGTCGGTCGTTGTATTTTTGGATTTACATTCTGTGGAAAATAGGGTTTGTGGATAGTCCTGAAACTAGTCTAAAACAAGTGTTTCAGGTAAAAATGTCATAACTTATTCATAACAAATCCAAATTTAGTAAGACCAAATTTTTTGGTTAGAGTACAATTTGTATTATTCTATGTACAATTTTTAGATCCATACAACAAATTGTTACACATCAAAATTACTCACTTCAATGGTGTCACAAGTGTCATCATTACAAGTGTTGTAAGTGTCATATCTTGTCCGCAAGTGTCGCATCTTAACCACAAGTGTTGCAAGTTTCAAAAACATCATACTGCCATCTTGCCTATGTTGTGTCTCTAACGACATCACAAAGACACTTAAGACACCTCAAAGACTAGTTTTGAAGAAGAGAAATCAGTTAATAGGGAGTACAAACCTTTTGCCACTGAAAGAATCACTAAAAAGTGGATTTTGGAGAGGAGCGCTGCCCTACCCACTGTCAGGGAGTGCTAGTGCTTCTTGAGCCTCTTTTGGGGAGTGTTTGAGTGCCCTGTGCACCCTTTTGGGGGAGCGGTACCCTTTTCTGAGAAAGTTTTGGGTTTGTTGAGACAAATAAGGGAAGAATCCCTCAAATCTTGAAGGTGGTTGGATTCAAATAGATGGTCAACGCATGATCTTAGGGAAGATCCTTAGCTGAAGTAGAAGAATCCTCAACTTATCCCAAAGATCTCTCAAGTGGTTGGACCTCTCCAAGGTTATATAAGGAGGCCTCCTCATGGTGAAAGGGGGATGGAGATTGAGAATTACATCAAACTTATGATCCCTTGAGTGAGATGTCATCAAAGAAATCAGTGTAGATTACTTGAGCAAAGAGGTTGGACAAGGATAAATGGAAGAAGTTGTTGCACCCTCATCAAAGGATTGTAAGTACTTTTACTTGTTCTCATCAATATATCAATGCTTGGCCTGTTTATTTCAAACTTATGCTTTCTCCATATGAGTTTGTTTGTAGTAGATGGATCTATATTTGAGCTAATCTCAGTAGAGTAGGAAGTCCATTGTATCTTTTTTTGTTCTATAGGACCTATCAGGGAGCTCAGGATTAGAGCTCACCCTGGACTTTGCAGGGACAAACGTCGTTAATAAGGTACATTATTTCTTCTTCTCCTTCATAATTTATCTTTATTTTATATAAAAGGATGTCAGTGTCCATGTTAATAACTTTTCTGTCTTGGCCTTAGGAGTCTAGAGACCAAGAGGGAATCCACTTGTCCGCAGGGGGATTTACCTACAACAAAAAATGGTGACTCCACTGGGGAGGAGCTCTGATTTTTGTTTCCATTCCTAGATATTTTTTTGTCCCTTTTCCCACTGATTTGACCTTCTCCATACTATCTCTTTGATTCTTATATTTGTTTGATTTCCTATTTATTTCATCATGATCACCATGATTGACTGAATTTTCTTGATTTTTTGAGTTTCTGAGCCTTTTTTTGAGATTTTGAAGCAGAGTGCTCCCCTTCCCTTGTTATTAGAGCACCAACACTCCCTGGTGGTCTTACACAGAGTGTTGGAGCACTCTGGTACCCCTTACACCAGAGCGCTACCCCATTTTCAATGAAAAATCCTCTAGGGTTTTCAGTTTCTGAGTTCAGTTTTTTCCTTTTGCATTTTCCTAGGGTCTCATACTCTTAGTCCATCTTTGTCATTGGCTTTCAACACCTTATTTCTGATAATTCATCCTCTTTTGTTTGGGATTTTGACATTTTATTTCTTTGCCTTGAAATCACTCTTTGTCTTTACTGACCTAGAGTTAACTTGCTTTTTTCTTCTCCTTTATCTGACTGAGTGGAATCTTTTGTGAGGAAATACAAAGGTTTGCGAACCTTTTAATTTGATATTTGAGGTCAATTTTCCAGCATTTCTCTTTTGTTTGATGTTTTTTGGTTCTTGTTTGCAAATTTGGTTACCTTTGTCTTTCTTGTTTATTCATAACGAGAGTGTATTTTTTGTTTGTGTGAGGTTTTCTTCTAATTTTTTAATCCTAAAGTTTGATTGACATTAGAAGTCTTACATTTGATTATCATTCACATATAAGAAAAAGGACATATTTTAGTGTTTGGTTTGGATATTAGAAGGCATTTCTGATTTTTTTTAGCATTACATTGGATTTGAGTGAGAAACAAATTGATTGAGGACATTTCATATTAGTGTTTGATAGTGAAAACAACTTTTCTCCTTCCCCTAAATAGGAATTCATCGAAAGAAACAATTGCTTATCACATTCTTTTGAATTTTTGGGAATTGAGTTATCATACCATCAGTTGCATTGTCATACACCCTTTGAGTAAAGAATAGTTGTAAAATCATAGCTAATTAAAATTTATCTAGAAAATTTTTGTTTTTAGGATCTTCTACCGACATTTGACTAGGATTAGCACTTTGGATTAGGTTGTGAGTACAACTCTCCAAAGTTTTTCAAAACAAACATTAGCATCCTAAGATAGGGAGAGTTAAATCTAATTACCGTATAGGCTTTCTGGGATCCCCCTCTCACACAGGGGTTATGCATGAGGTTGCATTCGGTTGAATTACGGAGATTATCCCTACGTGGTTTAACTATTTGTAGTGGTCGAATCGTATATTGGGGGTCACTTGAGGGTATACGCACGATTATGTGTGGGAGCCTCTCGAGTTGATTTCAGACTTGTTATCCTGCCCATACGTTAAGATTGGACTATCAACTGTACCTGCCCAGGGGGATGACTGCAAATTGGTCTCCTTAGTTTCTGTAATCCTTAGGTACTTACACTAGGTGACGGTGAAGGGATGTCTCACCGTACTTGGAACAGACATTGGTCAAACTCACTCGTGCTCCTTTGAGGGTAAATCCACAATTACGGCATGGAAGCTTGCACCAAGGTGAAAGTTCGTTAAGCAGGTTGCCATTATAACTATTCCACCATATCCTAGCCCCTTCTTGACTTGATCACGTGACGTTGGATTTAATCACCAACTATTACGATCATTGAGAGAAGTTTCCTTTTCTTGGTTTTGATTCCTAGATTTTATTAGCATATGTTGTTTCTTTTTGTTAGTTGGCCCTAGATTTTCAGCATGTACTGTTAGTCTCCAAAATTGAGCCTGTAGACGATAAAGGTCTTCGCTGATCGCGTAGGATGCAAGGGATACCTCTGGAAGGCTACCAACCCTTACCTCCTAACCCTCCAGAAGACAACTACCGTGGAGAGGTAGAAAATCAATCTAATGCTGGGAGTGTTTTTACTCCTCTGTTAGACAAGTCAAAAGGCTCTTTGGTTACGGTTGAGAATCCCACCCCTCGCACAACATTTGTGTTGACAATTCCTCTAGAACCACTTTTCCTTCATTTAGAATCCCTTGGGAATGTCATAGATGAAGAGGTCCCACAGTTACCTACGAGAGATTTTACTGACACATATATGGGATCCACAGAACCAACCTTTGTTGATGAGTATAGGACTCTTGTTCATCCTACCACAACAGTAGATACAAATCCCACACCTTCTCGTTATTTATGGAGGACTTCATCGGGACACGATATCTATGAGAATTTTGAATCCTTTGGATAACCCTTTAATCCTCAAGACCCTCCTGTTGAAACTGGGCCATCTGGTCAAACTATGAATCACCCCATCGATCAGGTCATTAACCCTACTATTGCGTCAACACACGTCTATGATAATGATGGAATCATTACCTCTACTCATTCCCAAGGCACTACCCCCACTTTTACAAAATTTCACTCTACAAATCCGCATGTTCTGCATGATCCTACTGGGACATATTTTCACTCGAGAATGTAGACCCTTGTCGACCAAATACATTCGATTGAAGGGAAACCACCATATAGTGGACCTGCCCCTCCTAGAATACCACCATCCTATGGTGGGCCTACCCCTCCCGGGGGAAAGCCCCCTTTTCATGTTCTTCCCGGAGGGAAACCTCCCTTTGCCAGTCATACCCCGGTCGTTAATCCACCGCTAGTAGGGGGGAAATGTTCGTCTACTGGAAAACCTTCACAATCCATGGGAGTATCTTCTGGAGGCACATTGACCCAACCCCATTTTGGGGGGCACTCATATCATAACCCACAAGGAGGAGTATCAAATCATGTTCCTTCCGGACCATCTTATGGAAAACCTTATTCGAGCGACATCCCAAACACCACTTGGAGTCCTCAAGGACAACAACCTTATCCTCCCGTTGGGTCTAATCTGTATCCACCTCCGGGATCTACTCCTTACCATCCTCAAGGGAAAAATGTCCATCCTCTTTATGGGCAAGAAAATCACCCGGCTTATAATGTTGAGAACCCACCAAGTTATGCAAATGTTTCTCAGCCATCATCGAATCTTGTTTATCCTAGTCGGCAACAACCATATGTAGGAGGACCTATTGGTTACAACTATCCACCTAACCTAGTTTATGGTCCTACTGGTGTTTCTATGCCACACTAGTATCATCCACAAATTAACTGACAACCACCTTTCCCTGTGACTCTGAATCTCCTAGACTTGTCTCGGTTAACTAATGATCCTATTTTTCATTCACCGGTTTGGCCAATTATTCCAGCTAAGATTCCTTCCGATATTTTGAAATTTGATGGAAAATTTTGAGAAGATCCAAATAACCATGTGATGAATTTCCATTTGTGGTGTTCATCAAACTCCCTCATGGATGATTCTATATGTTTGCGTCTTTTCCAGTGAACACTTACGGGCTCAACAACAAAGTGGTATATTGAACTACCACATGCTTCTTTCTATGATTTCAACTCCCTTTCCATGTATTTCCTCATACATTTTCAAATACCTATTCGCTACAAGATGGGTACTAAAATCTTGACCTCCCTTCGTCAAACTAACTCCATACATATCTCTGACCATATTCATGATTGGAGATGATGACGAAGGATGATCAAAGTAATCATTCCTAACATATTATTGGTGGAGTGGTTTACTAAATCACTTTTACCCCTGATCGCTCACGATGTCGCTGTGGGTGGCGCAGGCACCGAGGAAGAAACCATTGCTTGGGATAAGTAATTAGATTTGGTTTATTCACAATCTGGTACTTTGTATGATTTGCTTCCAAATGTTGCTCTAGCTAATACTGATCCATATAAGCCGTCATCCTCATCTCATGCGGACGATGTTATCGGTTCCATCAAAACTCAATCTGCTTCCCAGTCGAACACACTCTCCTCTACCTGCCCCCAAACTCAGATCTCTGAGGTGAATGCAGTTCAATCTGTCCCTTCACAACAATCTGGAGGTAAGAAGAAGACAAAAAAAAATCAAAAAATACCAATAACAATGAACAACCAAAAAATCAAGCTCAAACACCTGCTACCGAAAAGAAACCACAATGGAAACTTAAATTCCCGTGTATCATTTGTGGTGATGATCACTACACTCGAGACTATCCACATCACAATGAAGTGGCCAAACTTTTCCAGGGAAATTCACAACCCGCTGTGCTTACTCAACCTTTTCCATATCAACAATCCATGATTTCTCAAACCCCCTCTCCCGAGGGTAGTTCTATCCATCCTCATGATGAGGCCTCGACAAGTGCACATATTTATATGTTTAATGGGATTAATTTGACCACTCACTCTAATACATATGATACACCAAGTAACCCTGACAAAGGAAAGGTCACTAACAGTACCAGTACTTTACCGGATCCATCACCGTCCTTCGTTAGTCCTCTATTGGTTAATCCTCCATATTGACCACTTCAGATTGAGAAACCTACGTTCGACTCTATCTTACACCCTCCTAAGATCACTATCCGTAAATCTACCTTTAATCTTAGTTCAAGTGCCACCCAAAACTACAACATTGTTGAATATTTGGTTCAAGCACCATGTGTTATGTCTGCATTAGAAGTTCTACAACACTTCCCCAGTCAACGAGAACCCTCTTGGCCTCTATTGGCACTGTTGATCCTGAGTCATCCAACCATATCATGTTTAACCTGGACAATTAAATGTCTCGACTCTCCCACCAACTTGCTTTCCAAGTTGATGTTGTTGTTAACAATCAACAAATCCACCGAACTATTCGGGATGAGGGAGCCTCAACTTGTGTCATGTCTTTAGCATGTTGGAAAGGTTTTAAATCACCCACACTTAACAAATCCCTAATGATGTTACGTGCCTTTGATTGGTGAGGTTTTCATCCCCATGGGATTTTATAGTCCCTTCCCATCCAATTGGGTGGCAAAACTATCATTGTTGATGTCGAGGTGGTCGATGCTCCCCTCGATTACAACTTGCCACTTGGAAGAATTCGGTTTTATGATATGTCTGTCGTTGCTTCGTCAGTATTTAGATGTGTGTAATTTCCCCATCAAGGTAAAATTGTCACTGTCGATCAATTAGATTTCTGCACAACCAATGCTTGCGCTCCCGCTACCAACAATATTCCTTTCTTGGGAGATCACAATATCACGTATGAAAGCATTGGTGTTGGCTTACTGAAATATTCTAGCCTCATGGGTACCTTCCCTACTCCAGTTCCACCAACTACACATCATATTTCCACCATCGATATGATTTCGACTGCGGCTTATCAATCTTTGGAGTCATCTGACCCTTGGATTGTACCTAGTCCATTGAAATTCAATGCACTTGGTGACACCGTGCCACTTAGTGCAGCCGAAAAATCATAGGTTTCTATCCAATCCACTTCTCCCTCGTCGAATGACCAACATATATTGGGACTCGATAGTTACTCGATGCCATCACGGTTAAGTTCCTTGTCGTTTGCGATCGAGTACATTTCCCCAATTTTTTCCTCGAATGAATCTATTATGGAAATGTTGAGCATTGACAAGCTACCTCGGGATGATAACCATCATCGATCCTCTTTTCTTCCCCCTCATGAATAAATTTGAGAAGATATACACTCTATCTCCCCTTCTGATGTCGATTTTCCATCGTCTCCCATGCCTTGGACTTCCAATGATTTGGATCCAGTAGTTGAGATGGTGATCTCTTCGGTAGGGCTATTGGAGCCTGCTCTCCTTATCCCTGTTGCGACCCTCGACATGTGTTCCTTCCAGAGTGATTTTCTTCCATTCAGTGAAGATCTCTTAAAATACATGACTGAGTTTTGTCCCTTGACATGGTTTCCTTCCAGAGCGTTATTCTCTTGGAAGCCATGATCAAGGAGAGTCCATGAGCATAATTTCTCTTCTCTATGGAAATCTCGTTAAAAAATGAAACAGAGGTCATGAGCATAGTTTCTCTTCTCTATAGCAAGCTCATTAAAAAATGAAACCAAATATTTGAGCATATTTTTCCTCTCTATAGAAATCTTGTTAAAAAGTGAAACAAATATCTGGGGATTGAACCCGGAGCCTTGAGCACAGTTCTTTTTTTGTGTCAAGCTAGTTAAAAAATGAAACAATCACTTCTCTTGAACCTTCCTTTCATCCACTCTTATCCTTTTTCTCCGCCTAGTAGAGAAATTGCTAACAACCTCACAATCGGTGAATGAATTGAAGCTTGGAGGGAATGTCTCCAGCCTTTGGTGATCATTCTGGAGTTAAGCCACTAGCTTTCAAGCTGGGGTCATACCGAGCTTGGTCTTTGTCCTTTCTCGAGCTCGAAAAAACATGAGAATGTAACCGAGTAGACTTTTATTACTTTTTCAGACTCGCATGGATATACAAAAAAGGAACCCCTTGGAGTCATTTTTAAGCTCTTTTCAGACTCTCTAAACATGAAAAGATTGTCGAGTGATATTGCTTCCTTTCCCACTCGTTAAAAGGTTTCAAAGGGCGTCTTTTGAGTGATAATTTCTCTTTTTCAGCCTTGCAAGACTAACATTATGAAAAAGGACAACATTGGATTCATCTTTAAGTTCTTTTTAGACTCTCTAAATATGAAAAATCATCGAGTTTACCTTCTCTAGACTCGTTAAACAATCATACATTGAAGGGCCCATATGGGACCAAAACCTTACTTCTTCTGGTTCACTAAACAAAGGAAGAGGGGCTTACCAAAGGTGAGTCATATTGAGCATGTGTTACCCTCCTTGAGATCATTAAATTAAAAATAGGTACTCGTCTATCTGGATGGGGAAAAATTGAAAGAAGCAAGCCAAGCAGTTTTTGAGAACACTACTAGTAACTCTTACGGTCACCCTTGAACACAACACTTTGTATTTGCATGCATTTTAATCCACTGAACCTCTACACTAAGACAATATTCTGAGTTTCTTTTACTCCTTTGGGTCACATGACGAAAGTCACAACATCCACTACATCATCAAGTTTTGGTCCATGTCATGTTTTTGCTATTGTTCCTCAATGTTCAAGGGAAGTATCTGCCTGAAGAGTCAGCCATCACAAATATTTCAATACTCGTGTTAGTCGATGTTCATTTGATCTATGAATTACATCTCTGTGACTATTTCATGTCGTTGATGGGGGATACATCAAGGCCCTCCTTTGATGAGATTATTCCTGTCGACTTCAGCACATTATCCAGGAACTAGACTTAGAAATCAGTTAGTACCTTGGGACTTGCATGCCTCAATGGCATGCCTCCTTGTGTCCAATAGTGGGTTTACATCATTGAACTCTGATCGGATGATTCCATGGATGTTCGAATTCATCTCATCTATTCAAATTTGTCGAAATGTACTAGAGTACCTTGGGAATCATTGACATCAATGGTGGTCTTCCTTGTGCTTGTTAACGGTTTACATCATTGACTGGTAATCAAGTGGTTTCTTCCATGATTGACATCAGGACATCTATTCACATGGTTAGATTCATACTACATCGGAACCGGTAAGAAGACCCTGGGTTGATTTTTCACTCTTATGTATACTTTGCCCAGGTTGCAAAGGAGTTCTTTTGGACTATGACACAAACTGTTACATAGATCCACTTTGTATTGGTCTTGGCTATGTTTTGTCATATTGTAGATCCACTGTGTATTCTTAATGGCTATGATCAGTTCAGGTCATATGAGTATAGATCCACATTGTAAATTCAGTGGCTATACCTTTTATCAATATAATTATGGATCTGCAGTGTATTTTATGGCGGCCATACCTAAAAATCCTTTATCACTCAAGCATAGGTATGCCTGCCTTGGGTCTGAAACATGTCATAATATTTGTTTGATGGTTGTGTGCAGTTTTTTCTAGTCTCTCTGCGTCCATACCCTTGCTTGAAAAAATCTACAAAGTACTTCATCCATCATCGTCTTCTAACTTCATACTTTGGGGGGCAATCTATTACACATCAAAATTACTCACTTCAATGGTATCACAAGTGTTGTAAGTGTCGCATCTTGTTCGCAAGTGTCGCATCTTGACCACAAGTTTTTCAAGTGTCACAAACATCATACTTCCATCTTGCCTATGTCGTGCCTCTAACGACATCACAAAGACAATTATGATGCCTCAAAGACTAGTTTTGAAGAAGAGAAATCAGTTGACATGGAGTACAAGCCTTTTTCCACTAAAAGAACCACTAAAAAATGGATTTTGGAGAGGAGTGCTCCCCTACCCACTGTCAGGGAGTGCTAGCGCTCCCTGAGGCTCTTTGGGGGAGTGTTTGAGCACCTTGTGCACCCTTTTGGGGGAGAGCTACCCTTTTCTGAGCAAGTTTTGGGTTTGTTGAGACAAATCAGGGAAGAATCCCTCAATTCCTGAATGTGGTTGGATTCGAATAGATGGTCAAGGCATGATCTTAGGGAATATCCTCAACTGAAGAAGAATAATCCTCAACTTATCCCAAATATCTCTCAAGTGGTTGGACCTATCCAAGGTTATATAAGGAGGCCTCCTCATGGTGAAAGGGGGATGGAGATTGAGAATTGCACCAAACTTATGATCCCATGAGTGAGATGTCATCAAAGAAATCAGTGTATATTACTTGAGCAAAGGGGTTGTACAAGGAGAACTGGAAGAAGTTTATGCACCCTCATCAAAGGATTGTAAGTACTTTTACTTGTTCTCATCAATATATCAATGCTTGGCTTGTTTCTTTCAAACTTATTCTTGTTCCATATGAGTTTGTCTATAGTATATGGATCTATATTTGAGCTAATCTCAGTAGAGTAGGAAGTCCATTGTATCTTTGTTTGTTTTACAGGACCTATCAGGGAGCTCAGGATCAGAGTTCAGCCTGTACTTTGCAGGGACAAATGTCGTTAATAAGGTACATATCTTTCTTCTTCTCCTTCGTAAGTTAGCTTGATTAGATCTAAAAGGATGGCAGTGTCCATGTTAAGCACTTTTTTGTCTTCGCCTTAGGAGTCTAGAGACCAAGAGGGAATCCACTTTTCTACAAGGGGATTCACCTACAACACAAATATTCCGTGCAGGCAACACTCTACAAGTTTTCTCTCTGGAATAAGCTAGAATTCAACACGGTATGCCATTTTTTCTATAATTCCTTTTATGTGAGGTTCCAAGTAGTGACACCTGAAGGAATTGCATAAAACACAATGAAGAACATTGTGTACTATTTTCAGATCTTTATTTATTATAGGTACATAGTTATTATTATTTCAAGTTAGGGTTGTTGACTAATCCAAAACTAGTCATGTGAGACTAAAGTAAAGTTTGATGAAAATGCTAGTCTCTTGTTGTTATAGTTAAGGAAGGTTTGCAGGTATATGATTATATACACCAAGTCTATTACAGAGTTTCAAATCAGATTTGGATGATGAAATTGATGAGGTATTTTGGTTGAGGTTGAGGTACATGTTGGTGCATGGTTGATGAACTTGTTTATGGTACAGGTTTATTACAGGTTGAGGTACAGGTTGATGCATGGTTGAGGTTATTGGTACAGGTTGTTTGGTGTAGGTTGATTGGTACAGGTTTACAACAATATATCTCACAGTGATAGTGTGATAGTTGTTCCATCATTCTACTTATATGTCAGGTAGGTTGGACCAGGCAAGGACATGTAGTTGTAGCCACCTTCCAGTTGTAGCCAGAGAACATAGGGGGTTGTAGCGTCCTTCTGGTTGTAGACAAATAATTAGGGAGTTAGATATTCCTTCAGGTTGTAGCTTGGGAAACTAGGGGGTTGGATCCTCCTTACAGTTGTAGCTGGAAAACAAAGGAAGTTGGTGCTTCCAATGAATTTAATTCTTCAAGACATATAAGAAAAAATATTTTGTGGTTTTATCTCGCTTTGGGTTTCCATTTAAAAACACTGGTGTATGTTATCTGTGTATGATTTTTCATTTGTTCATTGTTTATTTACTCTACAAATATTGGATGATAATGCTATATTGATATAACACTTTCACTATATGGTTAAAAAGGATTATATTTCTCTATTATTGATTCACCCCCCCTCTTAGTAATCCAACAATTGGTATCAGAGAAGGTTCATTCAGAAATCAGTTTAACCACTGAAAGATATATTATAGAGAGCAATAGCATGGATAAAAATGGAATACCACAGTTTGATGGACAAAACTATGCATTTCAGAGCATAAGGATGAAGACATATATATAGGCACAGGGATTTGAAATTTGGAAATCAATTGTAGATGGATACAGAACACCAATTGTTCCATTGAAAAATGAAAAAGCAGTGAAACTTCGTCAGAATAATTCCAGAGCCACAAATGAACTTTTGAATGGTCTTGGAAAATTGGTATTCACCAAAGTTGCACATTGTAAATTTGCTAAAGATATTTGGGACAAACTTCGAAATATTTATGAATGAGATTCAAAAGTAAAAGAAACAAAGCTTCAAACTTATAGAGGTTAGTTCGAACAACTAAAGATGAATGAAGATGAGAATATTCTAGCTTACTTTTTATGAGTTGATGAAACATTAAATGCAATCTTGAGATTGGGAGAAAAAATCATAGAATCTGTAATTGTTCAAAAGGTACTAAGATCTCTTCCTATGAGATTTGACCCTAAGATATCAACACTAGAAGAAAGAGAAGATCTAAACTCAATAAGCATGGATGAACTACATGGAATTTTCACATCATATGAAATTATAACTGAATAGGAAAATCCATATATAAAAGAAGCATCCTTCAAAGCATCCAAAATGTCAAAGAAAAAAGAAAAAAAACATAGCAACAACAGTGACGCCTCAGAAGATGATGAAGAAGCGGCCAACTTTTTCATAATATTGAACAAGAGAACCAATAGAAGGTATAGAGGTAAGCTTCCTTTGATTTTTTTTAATTGTGATGGTATTGGTCATTTTTCTAACAAATGTCCTCATAAGAAAAAGATAAATGATGAAGGTTAATCAAATAGAAAAAAAAAACATATAAAGGCAAAAGAACCATAAGAAATTTTTCAAGAAAATCTTATGCATCAAATAAGACATCTCATCATCAGATGAAGATGAAGTCAGTGACAGTGAGACATACATATTTCTATTCATGGAAGTAAAAGACTCTAATAAAAGAATTTGAAGATGAATACGAAGAGGCCGAATAAGAAAATGAAGAGGTCGAAGAAGAATATTATGAGGCAAATTTGACTATCGAGAAGAATTTTTGTGTGCCATAGAATTTATCAGAAGAGAAAAGAAGAAAAACAAGAAACTACAAGCAAAACTAGACAAGAAAGAAGACACTCAGGAACTAGAACAAATGATAAAAAATTTGAAGGTTCAAATTGAACAAGATAAAAGAATTGAAGAAGCACTCAAAGAACAACTAGAAGGAAGAGACACGATCATTGGAAATTTGGAAGTAAAAATTGTCACACTAAGAAAGGATCTTCAAAAGAAAAATATGCATAACAAATCAAAAGTTTTGAATGACATTATTAGCAGTCAAAACCCTCATCATGACAAGTCTGGACTTGAATACAATCATATAGAAAAGGGATCAAGCTTCAAGACAACAGAACACAAAACATTTCCAAAAATCTATGCATAAACAATCAAAGGGGATAGGAAGGTCTACAAAGAAAATTATAGGGACACTCCTCCACCAAGAATATTCATATTTCAGAATCAACTAACAACATAAACATATAGGCCTTAGGAAGAAGAAGGATTCATAAGAGTACCTCCTTTCAAAATATCTTAAACTCCCAGGTATCAAACTATCTTTTTTGGTTTATGTTATCCATGTAATAATTTTGGACATAAATATGTGAATTGCAGAGCTAAAAACTTGAACATAAACAACTTTGAAAGTCATACAAAAAAGGGTTATCCAAGAAGGCCTAGTGAAACACAGAGAAGAAGTTATAACATGTTTGAATCTTTGAGCACTGAATTTGAATGCTACAAATGTAACAACTTTGGACACATGGCCACATATTGCAGAATGACAACCCCTCCTAGAGAACCACAACAAAACAACAACAATCACACATAGGAACCTCAGAAAAGGACATGGATAAGAAAGCATAATCAATATAGCAATGAAGAATGCACACTCTCTCTACAAGCTAAGTAGAAGAAACGTGGCTGGTATGTTGACAGTGGTTGTTCAAAACACATGGTAGGTTATAGAGATAGGTTTCTTACATTAAGAAAGGAAAGAGATGGATCAATCTCCTTCGGAAATGATGATTCAAATCATTGGAAAAGGCACAGTCAGAATTGGGAACAAGAATACCAAGGGAGAAAATGTTCTACTAGTAGAAGATATGAAACATAATATTCTAAGTGTGAGTCAAATGTGTGACCAAGGTCATAAAGTTACTTTCGATTCACAAAAGTGCGAGATAAGAAAAGAAGGTTCAGGAAAATTGATTACAACAGCTGCGATAACTTAAAGCAACATATATGTATTAAGTGAAATTGGAAATGAAAAGTGTTTCCTAGGGAAGGAAGATGAAAGTTGGATATGGCACAGAAGAATGGGTCACATACATTTTGATAAGCTTATCAAAGTCAGGAAAAGGTAAGTAGTTAGAGAAATTCCCCAGATCACAAAACAAACCAACACTTTATGCAAGCATTGTCAACAAGGAAAGCAAACAAAGACTAGGTTTAAATCAAAAGAATATTCAACGACAAGACCACTAGAAATCATGCATTCTAATCTAGTTGGACCAACTACAACCAAGGGTTTAAAAGGTGAGAAATACTTTATGTTATTAGTTGATGATTATACAAGAATGACTGCAGTTTGCTTTCTCAGGAATAAGTCCGAAGCTTTTGAAAACTTCAAGGTCTACAAGGAAATGGTTGAAAATGAAATGGATTCAAAAATAAAATGCTTAAGATATGATAATGGAGGAGAGTTCACTTCAAATTAATTTATGGACTACTACTGCTACAATCATGGAATAAAAATGTAATTCTCTATTTCTAGGACAACTCAACATAATGGAGTTGTTGAAAGAAAGAACATGACAGTACAGGAAATGGCTCGAACAATGTTAATGGATTCCAAATTGACAGATATGGTTTGGAAACAGGAAGTGCATCCAAAAATTCACATTCAAAACAAATTAATGCTCAGAAACAACACTGGCAAAAATCCCTACAAGCTACGGAAAGGAAGACCAGCAGATGTGAAGCACTTCAGAGTTTTTGGAAGAAAATGATACATCAAAAGAGAAGATGGAAGAATGGGAAAGTTTGAATCTTGTGTGGAAAAAGGAGTACTTGTTGGTTACTCAAGTACAACGAAATCATACAAGTGTTACATCTTGAGATTGAACAAAGTTGTGGAAAGCATCAACGTAACAATTGATGAAATAGGTAGAAAAGAATTAAAGGAATAAGAAAATGAATCAATGGAACAACTTTATGAAGAAGAAGCAGAAGATGAAAAATAAGTAGAAGGGGAAGATGAAGAGGTTCCGATAGAATCAGAAGAGAAAGTTCAGCAAGTGCCTCCAAAGACACCTAGCAGACAAGTACAAAATAATTTTCCTTCAGATCAGATTATCGGAAACAAAGATGCATGAGTTGAGACTAGAAGAAGAATCTATTCACCAGAACAAACACACCTAGCACTCTCATCTACGATTGAACCAACCTGTTTTGAAGAGGCCAGCAGGCATGGATATTTAAATAAGGCCATGGATGAAGAATTAGATCAAATAGAGAAAAATGACACTTGGAAATTGGTTCCAAGAAAAAAGGATAAGAATGTGATTGGCACAAAGTGAGTATACAAGAATAAATTGAATGAACATGGAGAGGTTACAAGGAACAAAGTTAGATTGGTATGTAAAGGGTATGCACAGGTTGAAGGAATCAACTTTGAAGAGACATTTTCCCTAGTTTCCAGAATGGAATCAATCCAATTGCTTTTAGCTTATGCATGCTCCAAAAATATTAAAGTGTATCAGATGGACATAAAATCAGATTTTCTGAATGGGGAACTTGAAGAAGAAGTCTACATTGAACAACCAGAAGGATTTCAGTTGTCAAAGAATGCAGATTATGTGTGTAAATTAAAGAAGACATTGCATGGTCTAAAACAGGCTCCTAGAGCATGGTAATCTAGCATGGATAAATATTTACAACCGGAAGGGTTCAGAAAAGGAAGTGCAGACAAGAACCTCTACATCAAGATAACTCAAGATAGTATTTTATTAATTGAAGTTTATATTGATGATATTATTTTTGGAAGTACTGATGACTGGTTAAGACAAGAATTTGCAAAGGACATGCAAAATGAATTTTAAATGTCATTACTTGGAGAACTATACTTCTTTCTGGGTCTTTAGATATGTCAAATAAACCAAGGAATTTTTATTACTCAAACCATGTATATCAGAGAAATTCTAAAGAGGTTCATAATGGAATATTGCAAACCAGTTATCACTCCCATGCACACAAATTGCAAGTTGAGTAAAGATGATGATTCAAAGTCTACAGATCAGAGGCAATACAGGTCAATTATTGGTAGCCTACTATATGTGACAACATACAAAACATATGTAATGCAGGCAGTTGGACAGGTGCACGATTTCAAGCAACACCAAAGGAATCACATGTATTAGTAGTGACGAGGATTTTCAGATATCTCAAAGGAACAAAAGAGTTTTGATTATGGTATCCAAAAGGAAAGTATCTATCATTTATTACCTACACAGATGAATATTGGGAAGGTTGCATTGATGACCGATGAAGCACCAGTGGAGCAACGTTCCACTTGGGTGAAAGTTTAGTATCATGGCTAAGCAAGAAACAATCATCAATATCTTTATCTACAGTCGAGGCAGAGTATATTGTAGAAACAACATGTTGTACATAGGTTCAGGTTATATACATGTCGAGTATGATGAGCTCATTCCAATATATTGTGATAATACAAGCTCCATCAGTATCTCAAAGAACCTGGTGATGCACTCCAAGATGAAGCACATTCCAATCAAGTATCACTTTCTACGGGAACAAGTTGCAGAAAAGAACATCAGAGTTGAATATGTAGGCACAAAAGAACAAGTGGTAGACATATTTACAAAACCTCTTCCACGAGAAGCCTTTGAGTAGCTTTGCCAGAGACTCGGATTTATTTCTACTCCAAAATGAATTCTTTTGAATGATTATCTTATATGTCTTAAATGTACATGAGGAAGCACCATAAAGAGGACAATTCAGGTTGTGATATTAGACGAGTCAATTAGGGGGAGAAAACCCGAATGGAAAGATACCTTTTCCATTGATGATAAAGGGGGAGATATTTCTCAGATGTAGAGGACAGAGTCATGGTTCCAGGGGGATCATTGGTCACAGAGATGAAGGCATGGTTCCAGGGGGAGCACGAGTGATATGATTTCAATATTGCATCAGAGTGTTTCCATCAATGCCAAAGGGGGATATTTTTTATTAATTGGGTTGGTTGTCATTGATGTCAACCCTTGAAGAAAGTCTGGTAGAAAATTACGGTAGCACAAAGGTTTGGGTAATGGACCCAATTGTGTTTGATGTATAATGTTAATAGTTTTATATGTTTTTAGGTAAGACTATTCTAGATGGATAGTATATGTCATGCCATTTTTGGTGGTATGTGGAATGTCGCATAACCCCTCTTGGTTTGAGATTTATGGCCTTACAAAGTTGGAGGACCCTCATATGTTGGCTTGAAGCCCCAAAAGTTCAAAGAAGTCAAAGTGCTTGCAAAGAAGAAATTATTTAAATAATAAAGTGAAGAGACAAAGTCAAATAGGATTATTTAAATAATAAAGTGAAGTGACAAAGTCAAAGAGGATTATTTAAATAATAAATTGAAGTGACAAAGTCAAGGAGGATCATTTAAATAATAAAGTAAATGGAGAACTTTCTAATTATGGAAAGTGGTTATAAGAAGGTTAACCCTAAAAATGAGGAAATGGGTTAAGTAGTCAAGTGGCTATTGAATATATGGACAAGTGGAAAATTGGGCAAAGTTGGACATAGGTGACTATGTGGACAAAGTGGCTATGTGGACAACATGGTCTAGAAGATGATTCTAAGGAAGCTACATGAAAGTATAAATAAGAGGCAGGGCTCTCTCATTTCAATTAAACTTGAGCATATTGAATATATATAGGTGACTGAGGTAACCAAAGGATATCTCAGCTAAATTTTAGAGGGAAGGTGAAGTAAAGAAGACCGAAATTCAAAGGAGGATAAATTCTTTTGATGGTGCTTTATAAGGTATGTTATTTACAGGTTATCTCACCATTTTTGCAATAATCTTTTTTTATAGAATGATTCAGACCTTGAAATTGGGAGGCCATTGAGGAATCATATTGAAGTAGTTGTGGTACGAATTTCATATTTTGGGTCATTGTATTTTTGGAGTTACACTTCGTGGAAAATAGGGTTTGTGGCTAGTCCTGAAACTACTCTAAAACAAGTGTTTCGGGTAAAAATATCATAACTTATTCATAACAGATCCAAATTCAGTATGAAAAAATGTGTTGGTTAGAGTACAGTCTTTAGTATTTTGTGTACAATTTTTAGATCCACACAACAAATATTATGTGCGGGGCACGCTCTACAAATTCTCTCTCTAGAATAAGCCAAAATTCAATAAGGTATGCCATTCTCGCTATAAATCCTTTTCTGAGAGGTTCCAAGTAGTGAAACCTAGAGGAATTTCACAAAACACACTGAAGAACATTGTGTACTATTTTCATATCTTTATTCATTTCATGTACATAGTTATGATTATTTCAAGTTATGGTTGTTGACTAATCCAAAACTAGTAATGTGAGACTAAAGTAAAGTTTGATGAAAATGCTAGTCTCTTGTTGTTAAAGTTAAGGAAGGTTTGAAGGTATGTGATCATATACACCACATCTATTAAAGAGTTACAAATCAGATTTGGATGATGAAATTGATGAGGTGTTTTGGTTGAGGTTCAGGTATAGGTTGGTGCAGGGTTGATGTACTTGTTTATGGTACATGTTGATTACAGGTTGAGGTGCAGGTTGATGCATGGTTCAGGTTATTGGTATAGGTTGTTTTGTGTAGGTTGATTGGTACAAGTTTACAACAATATATCTCATAGTGATAGTGTGACAGTGGTTCCATCATTCTACTTATACGCCAGGGCGGTTGGACGGGGCAAGGACAGGTGGTTGTAGCCACCTTCTGATTGTAACCAGAGAACATAGAGGATTGTAGCCTCCTTCTAGTTGTAGCCAGAGAATTGGGCAGTGGGATATTCCCTCAGGTTGTAGCCTTAGAAACTAGGGGGTTGGAGCCTCCTTCCAGTTGTAGGTGCAGAACAAAGGAAGTTGGTTCTTCCAATGAATGTAATTATTTAAGACATATAAGAAAAATCATTATGTGGTTTTATCTCGCTTTGTGTTTCCACATAAAAACATTGGTGTATTGTGTATTTGTATGATTGTTCATTTGTTGATTGTTTATTTACTCTGCAAATATTGGTTGATAATGTTACATTGATATAACCCTTGCATTATATGGTTAAAAAGGATTAGATTTCTCTATTACTGATTCACCCCCCCACTCAGTAATCCAACAATTGATATCAGAGCAAGTTCCTTCAGAAATCAATTGAACCACTGAAAGGTATATCATGGAGAGAAACAACATGTATAAAAATGGAATACCATAGTTTGATGGACAAAAGTATGCATTTTGGAGCATAAGGATGAAGACATATATACAGGCACAGGGATTTGAAATTTGACAATAAATTGTAGATGGATACACAACACCAATAGTTTTGACAACAAATGACAAAGCAATGAAACTCGGTCAGAATAATTCCAAATCCACAAATGCACTTTTGAATGGTCTTGGAGAATCAGTATTCACCAAAGTTGCACATTATAAATCCGCTAAAGAGATTTGGGACAAACTTCGAAATATTTATGGAGATTCAAAAGTCAAAGAAAAAAATATTCAAACTTACAGAGTTCAGTTCGAACAACTAAAGATGAAGGAAGATGAGAATATTACATATTACTTTTTACAAGTCGATGAAATAGTAAATGAAATCTTGGGATTGGGAGAAGAAATCAAAGAATCTGTAATTGTTCAAAAGGTACTAAGATCTCTTCCTATGATATTTGACCCTAAGATATCAGCAATAGAAGAAAGAGCAAATCTAAATTCAATAAGCATGGATGAACTACATGGAATCTTCACAACATATGAAATGAGAATTGAACAGGAAAATCCATATATAAAAGAAGTGGCCTTCAAAGAATAAAAAATGTCAAATAAAAAGGGAAAGAAAAAAGAAAAAGAACATAGAATCAACAATGATGTCTCAGAAAATGATGAAGAAGTGTCCAACTTTGTCAGAAGATTGAACAAGGGAACCAACAAAAACCAACGAAAGGTATAGAGGTAAGCTTCCTTTAATTTGTTTTAACAGCTCCTGAAAGATCGGGACTGAAACGGAAAATGGAAAATCTGGGAAAATAGGCCTCGAAGATGTCTTTGATGCTCTCTGCTCGTGACCCCGTTGCAAAAAATGAAAAAGGTTTTTGTTCCTTAGCCCGTGCTGAGAAAACACCTCTTTCTTATTTTTAAAGTTCGTCTCCATTTGCTCAAAAATGGACCTGGAAGAGGACGTGGTAAAATAGGCAAAAATGGTAAAAATGAGGGAAAGTGGTTTTTCTCGTGGTAAGCGGTATTCCAGACCGCCCCCCTCCCCACCCCTCCCCCCCGCCCCCCTCGTTA
>ML790271.1:376258-404116 GCA_009831015.1 Picea engelmannii | reverse complement strand
CGGTGCTCAAATCTGGGCCGTTGAGATTTGCAAGATGTTTATTTTAAATTTCGGACCCCCCCCCTCGTTAAATTCTGGAAGGTGAGGGGGGCGTGAGGTGGGGGGACATAAGTGGAAGGTGATGTGGGAGAGGAGGAGGTGACATGAGGGGGTGAGTGAAGTGTGAGGTGGGGTAGAGGGTACGTGGGGGTAGGACTTAAGATTAAATTTGTTTTTTAACTTTTGTGTTTTATTTATGATTTTTATGTTTTCATATTATTTGTATTATGTTGTGTTTTGTTTTTGTATTTTATTTTTTAAGTTTAATTATATTTATTATAATTGTTTTATTCTATATTATTATATTTTACTTTTTGTCCTTTTTTTAAAAATTGTTTTATCTTTTTATATATTATTTAATATTTTGTTTTATTAAATAGTTTTATTTAATTAAACTAACCTAGTTACTAACTAATTACTAACCTAGATTTTTCAACTTAATTAATAATTAATTAATTATTAAATAGTTATTTATTTATTAGTTTAACCTATACTAACTTTACTGCTAGCATTATTAAGTTAATGTTTTTTTTTATCCTAAGTCTGTTCATGCAGGGATGGAAGGCGGGATAATGGAGGCTGATAAAAGACAAGGGGGTGAAGGCGCAACGAAGGATGAAAGATGCAACAGAAAGATGGAGGATCGGGCGAAATGGATGGAGGGAGGAAACCAGATCAACCGAGCTAGACTTCATCATCACGAGGGTAAACGCCAAATCAACAGTCGAAAAAACGATTCGCCTATAATTATAGGACCCCAACATAGGCTCCACCTGGGGATGGCATCTTCTTTCAGGAGGTGTCAAGAACCATAGACCTGTGAATCATGTAGACCGGTGCTTTATCCATTGGGCTGATCCCAATATCTTATTCTGCAACCTGTACCTGTTTTGGTCTTGCAACTGAAATGAAATCAAATGAACACTGCTGAAAAAGAGATGCTTAGAATGTTGAGCTTATTCATTTTTTCCTACCTACCCTACTGCAATCATTGCTCAGCTAGGTAATGGAAAAATGCCAATGGAGCCAATCCAGCAGTTTCTGAGACCATTTGATTGCTTGACTGCTCGTGAGCACAGTGAAAAATGCAGCTTGACTTTTTTCCCAACTACTCAAAACTGCAAAGTGAAAAGGCCACTGCACAAAAAATGATTGATCTTTATCATAGAGACCTCGACAATCTTGAAAAACAAAAGTAATGTCAGAGAAAGATTGAGGCTCCCCAGTGAGAAAATTCTCCATATAGGTAGCTACAGGGTCAAGGTAGAAATGACATGCTCCTTGTTTCTTGGATGGCAACTCTGGTACTATATCTACGTTGTTTTCATCTTTATGCATTTCCTGACATGGCTGCAACTTCCCTGCTGAGTTTTGAACTGATGCTTCTGCTGAACACACCCTTGTAACTGACTGTCTAATCATATCCCTATCATAGCAACTTTTTATCTCATGACTGGTGAATGAAAAATAATTTTGGCCACACAGGCCATCCAACCGATCAGCTATTGGATCCTGAAAAGACCGACAAGACTGCTGCATTGACTCAAATGAACTTTCCTGACCTTTTATGCATTTATCCTTCAACACTTGTCCAAGAGTCTCCTTCAAAACTTGAAATGATTTAAAGCACAATGGTACAAAGTTATTTTGGATTAACTCGAAATTTGTCTCAGGCTCTAAGCTATCATCACGAATTTGAAAACCAATGTAGGTCAAGGGCTGTGATACTGGGTTTAGAACAACCTCCATATCCTTAATGGTATCATCAATTGATTGGTCAGAGGAATTTATGTGTTCACTATTTACAACTGGCCTAGAGTTTCTTTTCATAAATTGACAAGATGAGCAACATAAGGGCAAAGTGTCTTCACTTACTTTGACATTTTCTGCACATTCCTTATCGTTGTCATGACTGTTGTGTATGGGCAGATTGTCATACCTGAACCATAAATGATCTTCTCCCTGCCAATGACATGTTGCCGGTTCCTCTAAACAGTCAACCTCTATTTCAGCTTCATGATCGTCATCATACTGATCCCACTTGGGTGGACAATCCAAGTAAGGAATGTCGTCAAACATGCACATCATATCAACTGATTGTTCCTCTACAAGTTGAGATGGAGCTTCATCTTTGACTGTGCTGTGAATTGAATACATGAACGAATCATTATTCAAACCATGGTACCAAGGGTGTGCAGTAACATGTTTGGGAACTGTGGCACTTTCTTTCTCTGAAATCAATGGAACATGATGTCTTTGAACATCAAGCTCCTCTTTTATGTTAAGCTTCTGCATCATCTTTTACATGGCACTGGCCAAAATGTCCAGTTTAGCTTCTGAACATTTCAGCTGCTCCCTTTCTTTGTCCCTTAACTGTGACCTCTTGATTAGCAAGTTGGTCTCCACATCAACTGCAATGATGTGCATTTCTTCAAGACTTGCAGTGTTCCTTTCTCTTAACTGAAATGTCATCTCAGGATCGAATGCATCTGGGTAATGCAAGTGGACAGATCCTGGGGGTGGCCTTATATCAACAGGTATCGCATGATATACCTTATTAAATCTGGATGAAAACTGATGTACTGTCTCCCCTGGCTTTCTTTTCAAGTGTTCATACTCCTCTAGGATAAGGAAAACATTTCCCCTGATCACCCACCTATCCAAGAATACTTGCATGAACTGATGAAAATATCTGATGCTTGCAGCAGGAAGGTTCTTAAACCAATCTTTGATTTTACCTCCTAGAGACAGGGCAAACATTCTGATGCAGACATCATCTTCTTCTACCTCAAAGAGGTCAAGAAAATCCTCAAGACTTTGGATATGTTTTTCAGCAGTAATATTGGCCTTCTCTCCATCAAACCTGGGCAGATTATTGATGTAATTGGCAGGGAGGTCATGGAGAATAGGAGGCAAATCTAGAGGCTTGTATCGGTCTGGGACTTTTTCAAGAACAAGAGATGAAGCCAGGGACTTACAAACATCCAGAGGTTTAGCAGGAGTAGGAGACAAAGCAGGAGGCTTATGCCTCACTAGGGTTTCTACGGGTGCATATGGGATGTGCACAGATGTATGAGCATGTACATAATCTACAACTGGGGATATGATCTCTTGAGACTCATCAATTGACTGATGGTCAAAATACTCTTCAACAATATACCTTTGATCAGGCTTAGAAAAAGACAAGACATGATTGCAGATAAAACCAAATATGTCTTGAATGCAATTTGAGCTTGAGTACCTGGTCTTTCTAGGTTGCTTGGCCATGCTTTAGGTTCTTCCTCCAGTGGAGTCTTCTAATTGGCAGTGTCTAGAGCTGATTGGAGTCGCCAGGTGGATGATCTCAGCCTTCTTGTGTCTGGTCATTGTCCACCATCAGTGATCAGAGCTGGATCTTGAAATGTACTACTGGGAAGAGCTCCCCATTGGAGTCGCCATTCTGTTAGCACTCTGTAATTTGCCCAAGGCTGTGAGGCAGTCACAGAGGCAACATCAAAACCACTTCGAGTCTTGCATCTAGCCCTCCAAGACTCAGAGAGGGATATCTCTGTGTGATATAGCTTTGTTTGAATAGGTATCAGGCTAGTTATGAAGAACATGTGTTGGGGTTTTTAGATGATTGTTTTGGAACAGCAAGGAGGGCCATTGGGCAAATGGGGTCTGTGCTTAACAAATGTGATTTACATCAGACCTGGACAAAGTTCTTTCACAGGGAAAGGTAATGGCAATACTGGATCAAATTAATTTTAGATGGCGTCGATTTGAGGAAAAATAGGAGAGTAAAAATCCAGGCAAAGGAGCAGTTAAGAATTCTTGAACTAAGCTTTTGCAGAAAACATAAAGATCACCAAAAGCCGAGAGGCAGAGTATCCACTGATAAATTCAGCCTCTATTACTTTCCTTCTGATAATAAGAAAAATAAAACAAGCATTATGATCACAGGAAAAACATTAAACAGAGGAAGAACACCACCACTATCACCACACAGGAATCCTGTAAAAGAAATATGTTCATTGCTGATCAATCATTAAAAATTACAGAGACATTCCCTGGCTAAACACAACCCACAGTCTTGCAAAAAGCCTCACAGGTCGAACCCTTTTACATTAAAATCACCTGGATAAATAGGATAGACCATCCCAATTAGTTTCAGAAGTCGATTTAACTGCCTCGGCCAAAAATAGCCACCACTCCCACAAAATTTGGAGTTTTCTGCCATGAAAGACGGACCGTTTTTCTGCGAAAAAGGGATCCTATCAGACATGATTTTATATGCAATGATGACACATGGGTGAAAACTGAAATAGGTTATTGTAGATAGGCATGTTCTGGACAAAAACCTCTTTCGGTTTCGCCAAATTCGTCCCCATATGGCCGTAACAGCTCCTGAAAGATCGAGACTGAAAGGGAAAATGGAAAATCTGGGAAAATAGGCCTCGAAGATGTCTTTGATGATATCTGCTCGTGACCCCGTTGAAAAAAATGAGAAAGGTTTTTGTTCCTCAGCCCGTGCTGAGAAAAAACCTCTCTCAGATTTTTAAAATTCATCTCCGTTTGCTCAAAACTCGACCTGGAAGAGGATGTGGTAAAATAGGCAAAAATGGTAAAAATGAGGGAAAGTGGTTTTTCTCGTGGTAAGAGGTATTCCGGACCCCCCCCTCCCCCTCGTTAAATGTAGAATGCCTGGGGGGGTCTGGAATTTAATCAGGGTCGTTGATTTTGGTGCTCAAATCTGGGCCGTTGAGATTTGCAAGATGTTTATTTTAAATTCCGGACCCCCCCGCCCCCCTCATTAAATTCCGGAAGGTGAGGGGGGCGTGAGGTGGGGGGACATAAGTGGAAGGTGATGTGGGAGAGGAGGAGGTGACGTGAGGGGGTGAGTGAAGTGTGAGGTGGGGTAGAGGGTACGTGGGGGTAGGACTTAGGATTAAATTTGTTTTTTAACTTTTGTGTTTTATTTATGATTTTTATGTTTTCATATTATTTGTATTATGTTGTGTTTTGTTTTTGTATTTTATTTTTTAAGTTTAATTATATTTATTATAATTTTTTTATTCTATATTATTATATTTTACTTTTTGTCCTTTTTTAAAAAATTGTTTTATCTTTTTATATATTATTTAATATTTTGTTTTATTAAATAGTTTTATTTAATTAAACTAACCTAGTTACTAACCTAGATTTTTCAACTTAATTAATAATTAATTAATTATTAAATAGTTATTTATTTATTAGTTTAAGCTATACTAACTTTACTGCTAGCATTATTAAGTTAATGTTTTTTTTTATCCTAAGTCTGTTCATGCAGGGATGGAAGGCGGGATAATGGAGGCTGATAAAAGACAAGGGGGTGAAGGCGCAACGAAAGATGAAAGATGCAACATAAAGATGGAGGATCAGGTGAAATGGATGGAGGGAGGAAACTAGATCAACCGAGCCAGACTTCATCATCATGAGGGAAAACGCCAAATTAACAGTCGAAAAATCGATTCGCCTATAATTATAGGACCCCAACAGATACAATCAGACAGAAAGGGGATCAAGATCCAAAACAACAAAACAAGAAACATATCCAAAAAGATATGCATAAACAATCAAAGGTGATATGAAGGTCTACAAAGAAAATTACAGGGACACTCATCCACCGAGAAGATTCATATTTCATAATCAATGACCGAGAGAAATAGATAGGCCACAGGAAGAACAAGGATTCATAAGAGTACCTCCTTTCAGAAGATGTTCAACTCCTAGGTATCAAACTATCTTTTTTGGTTTATGTTATGCATCTAATATTTTTGGATATAAAGCTGTGAATTGAAGAGCTAACAACAGGAACATAAACAACTTTGAAAGTCATACACAAAAGGGTTATCCAAGAAGGCCTAGTGAAACACAGATAAGAAGTTACAACAGGTTTGCATATTTGAGCACTGAAGTGTAATGCTACAAATGTAACAACTTTGGACACATGGCCAAATATTTCAGAATGATAGTCCCTCCTAGCAAACCGCAACAGAACAACAATAGTCATACACATGAACCTTAGAAAAGGACATGGATAAGAAAGGAGAATTAATATAGAAATGAAGAGTGCACATTCACTCTACAAGCTAAGTAGAAGAAACATGGTTGGTATGTTGACATTGGATGTTCAAAACACATGATAGGTGATAGAGACAGGTTTCTTACATTAATAAAGGAAAGAGATGGATCAGTCTCCTTCAGAAATGATGATTCGGCTAAAATCATTTGAAAAGGAACAGTCAGAATTGGGAACAAGAATACCAAGGGAGAAAAAGTTCTACTAGTAGAATATATGAAACATAATATTCTAATTGTGATTCAAATGTGTGACCAAGTTCATAAAGTTAATTTCGATTCACAAAAGTGTGAGATAAGAAAAGAAGGTTCAGGAAAATTAATTGCAACAACTACCAGAACTTCAAGCAACATATATGTATTAAGTGAAATTGGAAATGAAATGTGTTGCCTAGGAAAGTAAGATGAATGTTGACTATGGTATAAAATAATGGGTCACATACATTTTGATACCCTTGTCAAAGTCAACAAAATGGAAGAAGTTAGAGTAATGCCCTAAATCACGAAACCAACCAACACTTTATTCAAGCATTGTCAACAAGGAAAGCAAACAAAGACCAGGTTTAAAGAAAAATAATATTCAATGACAAGACCACTAGAAATTGTGCATACTGATCTAGTTGGACCAACTAAAACAAAGGGTTTAAAAGGTGAGAAATACTTTATGTTATTAGTTGATTATTATACAAGAATGACTGCAGTTTGTTTTCTCAGGAATAAGTCAGAAGCTTTTGAAAACTTCAAGGTCTACAAGGAAATGGTTTAAAATGAAATGGATTCAAAAATCAAATACTTGACATCTGAAAATGGAGGAGAGTTCACTTCAAAGGGATTTATGGACTACTGCAACAAACATGGAATAAAAAGGCAATTCTTTGTTGCTATGACTCCTCAACAGAATGGAGTTGTTGAAAGAAAGAACATGATAGTACAGGAAATGGCTCGAACAATGTTAATGGATTCCAAATTGATAGATATCTTTTGGACACAGGTAGTGCATATAGCAATTCACATTCAAAACAGAGTAATGCTCATAAACAACACTGACAAAACTCCCTACAAGCTATTGAAAGGAAGACCAACAAATGTGAAGCACTTCAAAGTTTTTGGAAGCAAATGCTACATCAAAAGAGAAGATGGAATAATGGGAAAGTTTGACTCTCGCGTTGACAAAGGAGTACTTGTTGGTTACTCAAGTACAATGAAAACATACAAGTGTAAAAACTCAGATTGGATAGGAAAGAATTAACGTAACAATTGATGAAACAGGTAGACAAGAATTAAAGGAAGAAGAAAATGAATCAATGGAACAACTTTACGAAAAATAAGTAGAAGGGGAAGATGAAGAGTATTCGATAGAAGCAAAAGAGAAAGTTCAACAAGTTCCTCCAAAGACACCTAGCAGATGAGTACAAAATAATCATCCTTCATATCAAATTATCGAAAACAAATATGCAAGATTTGGGACTAGAAGAACAATCTATTCACCAGAACAAACACACCTAACACTCTCATCTACGATTGAACCAACCTATTTTGAAGATGCCAGCAAGGATGAATTTTGGAATAAGGCCATGGATGAAGAATTTGATCAAATAGAGAAAAATGACACTTGGGAATTAGTTCCAATACCAAAGGATAAGAATGTGATTGACACAAAGTGGGTATACAGGAATAAATTGAATGAAGATGGATAGGTTACAAGAAACAAGGCTAGATTGGTATGTAAGGGATATGCATAGGTTGAAGGAATCGACTTTGAAGAGACATTTTCCCCAATTGCTAGAATGGAAGCATTTTGATTGCTTTTAGCTTATGCATGCTCCAAAAATACTAAAGTGTATCAGATGGATGTAAAATTGTCTTTTTTGAATGGGAAACTTGAAGAATAAATCTACATTTAACAACCAGAAGGATTTTAGTTGTCAAAAAATTCATATTATGTGTGTAAATTAAATAAGGCCTTGTATGGTCTAAAACAAGCTCCTAGAGCATGGTGCTCTAGACCGGATAAATATCTACAACAGGCAGGGTTCAGAAAACGAAGTGCAGACAACAACCACTACATCAAGGTAACTCAATATAGTATTTTATTAATTGAAGTTTATGTTGATGATATTATTTTTGGAAGTACTGATTATAGGTTAAGCTAGAAATTTGGAAAGGACATGCATAATGAATTTGAAATTTCATTACTTGGAGAACTATCCTTATTTATGGGTCTTTAGATACGTCAAAGAAACTAAGGATTTTTTATTTCTCAAACCAAGTATATCGGAGAAATGCTAAAGAGGTTCGGAATGGAAGATTGCAAACCAGTTATCACTCCCATTCAAACCAGTTGCAATTTGAGCAAAGATGACAATTCAAAGTATATAGATTAGAGGCAATACAGGTCAATGATTTGTAGCCTACTATGTGTGACAACATCGAAACTAGATGTAATGTAGGAAGTTGGACAGGTGGCACGATTTCAAGCAACACCAAAGGAATCACATGTATTAGCAGTGAAAAGGATTTTCAAATATCTCAAAGGAAAAAAAGAGATTGGATTATGGTATCCAAAAGGAAAGGATCTATCACTTATTTCCTACACAGATGTAGATTGGGAAGGTTTCATTTATGACCAACGAAGCACCAATGGAGCAACGTTCTACTTGGTTGAGTGTTAATTATCATGGCTAAGAAAGAAACAATCATTAATATCTTTATCTACAACAGAGGCAGAGTATATTGCAGCAACAACATGTTGTACACAGGTTCTATGGATGAAACAAACTCTGACAGATAAACATGTTGAGTATGATGAGCTCATTCCAATCTATTGTGATAATACAAGCGCCATCAATATCTCAACGAACCCGGTGATGCACTCCAAGACGAAGCACATTCCAATCGAGTATCACTTTCTACGGTAACAGGTTGCAGAAAAGAACACCAAACTTGAATATGTGGGTACAAAAGAACAAGTGGTAGACATCTTTACAAAGCCACTTCCACAGGAAGCCTTTGAGTATATTCGCTAGAGACTCGAATTTATTTCTACTCCAAAATGAATGCTTTTCAATGCTTATCTTATATGTCTTATATGTACACGAGGAAACACCATAAATATGACAATTCAGGTTGGGAGATCAGATGATTCATTTAGTGGGAGAAGACTTGAATGGAAATATACCTTTCTCGTTGATGAAAAAGGGGGAGATATTGATTAGATGCAGAGGACAAAGGCATGGTTCCAGGGGGAGCATTGGTCATAGAGATGCATGCATTGTTCTAGAGGAAGCATGAGTGATATGATTTCAGTATTGCATCAGAGTGTTTCCATCAATGCCAAAGGGGGATATTGTTGATTAATTGAGTTGGTTTTCATTGATGTCAACCCTTGAAGAAAATTCGAAAGAGGATTCTGGTAGCACAAAGTTTTCGGTAATGGACCCAAGTTTGTTTGATGTATAATGGTATAAGTTTTGATATATTTGCAGGTAATACTATTCTAGATGGATAGTACATGTCATGTCATTTCTGGTGGTATGTGGAATGCCACATAACTCCACACGGTTTGAGAGTTATGGCCTTACGAATTTGGAAGACCCTCATATGTTGGCTTGAAGCCCCAAAAGGTCAAAGAAGTCAAAGTTCTTTCAAAGAAGAAATTATTTAAATAATAAAGTGAAGTGACAAAGTCAAAGAGGATTATTTAAATAATAAAGGGAAGTGAAAAAGTCAAAGAGGATTATTTAAATAATAAAATGAAGTCACAAAGTCATATAGGATTATTTAAATAATAAAGTGAAGTGACAAAGTCAAGGAGGATTATTTAAATAATAAAGTAAATGGAGAACTTTCTAATTATGGAAAGTGGTTATAAAAAGTTTAAACCTAAAAATGAAGAAAATGGGTTAAGTAGTCAAGTGGATATTGGATATATGGACAAGTAGAAAATTGGGCAAAGTTGGACATAGGTGACTATGTGGAAAAACTGGCTATGTGGACAAAATGGTCTAGAAGATGGTTCTAAGGAAGCTACATGAAAGTATAAATAAGAGGCAAGGCTCTCTCATTTCAACTACACTTGAGAATATTGAATATCTAAAGGTGATTGAGGTAACCAAAGGATATATAAGCCTAATTTCAGAGGGAAGGTGAAGTAAAGAAGGCCAAAATTCAAAGGATGATTCTTTCTAAGGTATGTTATTTACAGGTCATCAACCATTTTTGCAATAACTTGTTTTATATAATGACTCAGACCTTGAAATTGGGAGGCCATTGAAGAAACATATCCAAGTAGTTGTGGTACAAATTTCAGCTTGTGGGTCGTTGTATTGTTGGATTTACACTCTGTGGAAAATAGGGTTTGTGGCTAGTCCTGAAACTAGTCTAAAATAGGTGTTTTGGGTAAAAACGTCATAATTTGTTCATAACAATTACAAATTTAGTAAGACCAAATATGTTGGTTAGGGTACAGTCTGTAGTATTTTGTGTACAATTTTCATATCCATACAACAAATATTCCATGCATGGAATGCTCTACAATTTCGCTCTCTAGAATAAGCCAAAATTCAACAAGGTATGCCTTTTCTGAGAGGTTCCATGTAGTGACACCTAGAGGAATTGTATAAAACACATTGAATAACATTGTGTACTATTTTCATATATTTATTGATTAAAAGTACATAGTTATGATTATTTCAATTTAGGGTTGTTGAATAATCCAAAACTAGTCACGTGAGACTAAAGTAAAGTTTGATAAAAAATCTAGTCTCGTGTTGTTAAAGTTACGAAAGGTTTGCATGTATGTGATCATATACACCAGGTCTATTACAAAGTTACAAATAAGATTTGGATGATGAAATTGATGAGGCATTTTGGTTGAGTTTGAGGTACAGGTTGGTCCATGGTTTATGCACTTGTTTATGGTACATGTTGATTAAAGGTTGAGGTACATGTTGATGCATGGTTCAGGTTGTTTGGTGTAGGTTGAATGGTACAGGTTTAAAACATTATATCTCATAGTGATAGTGTGACAATGGTTCCATCATTCTACTTATACGTCGGTGTGGTTGGATGGGGCAAGGATGTAATATATAACCAGGTATGCAATTGTATAATAATGTATAAAATATAAATAATTGATAAAATATATGATGGTTACAATTGAGAATGAGGGCTTGTTTATATACCCACACAGGGGTGCCCTTTCACCACTAGACATGTCTTTTTGAAAACATGTCCTTTCATTATTAATAATTACTATTTACTACTAACTATTTACTAATTAATTATTATGTTATGAACATCTTATTTATATATTATGTTATGAACATCTTATTTATATATAATATGTTCATAACAAAGGACATTTGGTTGTAGTCGGAGAATATAGGGGGTTGTAGCCTCCTTCTGATTGTAGCCATAGAATTGGGGAGTTGGAGCTTCCCTCAGGTTGTAGCCTGAGAAACTAGGGGGTTGGAGCCTCCTTCCAGTTGTAGCTGGAAAACAAAGGAAGTTGGTGCTTACAATAAATGCAATTCTTTAAGACATATAAGAAAAAGCATTATGTGGTTTTCTCTCGCTTTGGGTTTCCACGTAAAAAAACGGGTGTACTATGTATGTGTATGATTGTCCATTTGTTCATTGTTTATTTACTATGCAAATATTGGATGATAATGATACATTGATATAACACTTTCATTATATGGTTAAAAAGGATTATATTTATCTATTACTAATTCACCCCCCCTCTCAGTAATACAACAAAGATCACATCTCCTAGAAGCCTCTTTCCTCTTTAATATTTTTTTTTGCCTCCTCAACTCATGACACCTATCTATCAGTCCTAGGATATGTCTCCCTCTAAATAATCATCTCTCTCTTTTGAGCCAACTGACTCTCTATGAGATCAGACTCAGTCTGAGTCTCTACATTCTTGGTTAAAACCAAGCTGATCAAATGTCCATCAATCATGGAGTATGATGTTCCCTCTGAAACAAGACTCCTTATGAGTCTGTCCAATCTCTAGAGCCATCTTCTCCCTCTGTATCTTCTAAAGTTTGATGTCCAATAAAATGTCCTAGGAGGATGCTCCTCTGTACTAGATTGTGAGGGATGACTCCCTCTAAACTCTAGTTTCCTTTGAACTAGTACTAGGTGGGGCCATCTCCCTCACCACTAGTGGAGCCACCTTCTCCTCCTCATCAATTTCCATGTGGAACACTTTGTATCCCACAAAGGTATCCTTCTTTTTGTAAGGTTATAAATTTATCTTCTTCACCTTCAGTATTGTTATCGCACAATTTATAGGTTGGGAAAATCCCAACCCAAACCACAAAATGGAGACAACTAAGAGAACACATGATATAACCCAAGGGGGGCATATATATGGCTAAATGTATATGATATGACCACAAGGAGGGCGATATATGGGCCTAAATGTACATGTAATGTGTAAATACATATGTAATAGGGTCATCCTAGTGATAAAGGGGCCTCATGTGCAAGTTTTAATAACTATATATAAGAGATCATATATTCATTATTGAGAGGTGAATTGTGGAGTATGAAAGGTATTTGGTTATTTGGAGGGGGTTCCCCTATTCTTTAAGGAGTTATTGTGTAACTTATCTATATTGAAGTTTTTCGCCACATTGACATTCTGTATATGGTGTGTACTTCTATTATTTTATTACATTTGTAAGCATTTGGTTCATAACATTTGGTTTCAGAGCTCAAGGTCTTGGGGTTTCGCTACTGCATCTGAGACACCCTGGAGTTTTCGCTATAAATTGTTTTCTAATACATTTCCAAAGGAACCCCTTGGAGGATATTTATTAGACAGATCAAGTTAAGTGGGGTTTAACTTTTATCTCCTGAGGCCTTATAATGTAGGATATATAGCATATGTAAGATAGGGTTATGGAATCATCCTGAATTTAGACATTGCAAAATTTTCTCTATAAATTTTTTTCTGTGATGTTTCAGGCCCTTAAACCCAGAAGATATTCACAAACATTATCAAGGTATCTGTGATAAAAAAATCATCTTCTGGGTCATCCTAATTTTGTAGATACACCTTGTGTAAGATAGGGTATATGACTAGTCATATTAACTAGTCTCAAATAGATGTTCCGAGTAAAACAATGATATCTTATTCAGTGAGTATCCAAATTAAGTGAGACTAGTTGCATTAAACATTAGACAATATTTAGTATTTAGGGTGAAATTTTTAGAATCAAATATCATATATTGCACTCTTGGCACTCTTTACAAGTACACTCTCTTGGAAGGGATAAAAATCAGCAAGGTGTGGGGAAGTTACCATAACTTCTACTTGGCACATCAAATTTTTGTCAGACCTGTGGAAATTTAAGAGCACTGTAGATTGAAATTGCATACTGAGAAGGGCCTAAATTTCAGAGATACATCATAATTAATTTTGTCCATGAGGATAGACTCCAAATCATGGTTTCAAAAGTATGTTCACTTAAAATTATCATAACTTTTGATTGGAATGTCTGATTGAGATGATTCAAAATCCATTGGAAAGATAACACATATAAGAGAATATTGGAACAAATACTAAAACTATTTTAGATATTTATCCTTAATATATTGAGGTTGTTATTTGAGGGTTGAGATTATACCTTAATTAATAATCAATGGAAATACCTAAATTTATAGGAGATGAAGATAAAGATGAAATCAATCCTATGGAATGGTTGAGGTTGGTAAAATAATATAATATGACTCCTTCCAAGGAAATAAATTATTTTTTTGATGAAGCTTGGAAGTGGTGGATGAGTGTTGATCAAAATACTAGATGACACTCCGCATGGGGAGAATTTGAAAAACTCTTCTTAGATAAATCGATTAGGTATACAAAAATGGAGGAATTGTATAGAACTCAAGATGAATTAAAATAAAAAAAGGAAGAGATTAAGAAGAAGGGTGAGGAGCTATCTAAAATACAATCCCTTAATGAATCACTCATTAAGGAGGTTAAGAAATTAAAGCAAGAAAAGACTAGTAAATCAAAGTGGCAAAATGATGAGTCAAGGGAAGATTTGAAAAAGAAAGATGAAGATATATGTAGATTCCAAAACCATAATAAAAAAATATCAGATGAGGTCAAGAGATTGAAAGAAGAAAAAAAGAATTGTCAAAATCAAGAAGAAAAAAGGATCTTGGATGAAGAATATACCGAAAGACTGGAAGGTGAAATTTGCATAAAGGTTTAGGAATCCTTAAATATTGATGAGGTAAAATAAAAAATACAAGCCAGAATTGAAGAAGGACGTCAAAATTTGTTAGATGGGATCACATTGCAGCTTCAAAAGGAGAAAGAAGATAAGATTAAAGAAGGTCAATAGAAGATACTTGACGAAGTTGAACTCCATATAGAAGATGTACATGCCAAATATGATGGTAGTATCTCGAAGGATAGAGTAATTAAAGACCAAGAAAATATGATCGAGGATTCCATTGTCGACGAAAAGAAGATATATGAAATGCATGTGCAGAGTGAAGGAATACCATCAAATGTGAAACCGTATTGACACCATCATTACCAAGAAACATTTCAAGGAAGACAAGAAGGGTGATATCAATATTATGAAGGAAGAATATGGAATACTTGTGAATATTCAAGGAACAAGGCATCACCAAACTATTATTCAACAAGCTATTATCAGATGCCAAAAACGACTACAAATTGGAGAAGATTCATCAAAGATACATGGAATCAAAGGAAATAAAATTATTCAAGAACTAGATTCCAAGGATTAAGACTGAAAACAATTGATTTTTGATGTATATATCATCAACAATGGAATGAATAAAGAAGGAACATAAGACAATCATATTACTTGGTTTCATCACATGTGAAGCCTTTAAATTCAAATCTTTGAGGACAAAGCTTTTTGAAGGAGCGTACTATGTTATGAACCAAGGGGGTATATATATGGCTAAATGTATATGATATGACCCCAAGGGGGGGAATAGGGTCAACCTAGTGATAAAGCAGCCTCATGTGCAAGTGTGAATACCTATATATAAGAGATCATGTATTCATTATTGAGAGGTGAATTGTGAAGTATGAAAGGTATTTGGTTATTTGGAGGGGGTTCCCCTATTCTTTAAGGAGTTATTGTGTAACTTATATATATTGGAGTTGTGATCCACGTTGACATTTAGTACATGATGTGTACTTCTGTTATTTTATGATATTTGTAAGCATTTGGTTCATAACATTTCAACGTGGAGCACAACTCCAATATATATAAGTTACACAAAAAATCCTCAAAGAATAGGGGAACCCCCTGCAAATAACCAAATACATTTCATACATCACAATTCATCTCTCAATAATGAATACACAATCTCTTATATATAGATATTCACACTTTCACATGAGGCCCCTTTATCAATAGTCCGAACCTATTACATATGTATTTACACATTACATGTACATTTAGGCCCATATTTCCCTCCCCTTGGGGTCATATAATAAAAATTTAGCCATATATATGCCCCCCTTGTGTCATAAAAACAGCTACCCATTGTCAGCTTAAATAGGTATTCTCGTCACTTTAGAGGTGAAGTGATCACCTCAAGGGGGGAATCCCGATGACCCTAGGGGGAAATGAGACAAAAAGTGAGATGATGAGATGGATTCCCCTATAGGTCAATTTTTTTATGTGGAATATGGATTTGATTACACATCTCGGTGGTGGCCAATGGTTTCCAATAAGTATGAGTACCTACAAAGGGTGATTGTACCTTCCCAAGACACAAGAAAAGAAAAGTATGAACGTAATATATTAGGTGGGCAAACAATTTAATCTTGCTGTCCCTAATTGAAGGAGTAAAAAAAGATATATCAGAAAAAAAATATTGTTAGAGATGCTAAAAATATGCTAAAATTCTATCGAATGATGCAAGAGAAAAGTTAACAAAATATTAGTACAAATCAAGTGAAAAATCTTAAGACTTTAACATCAATTGTAAGGCTGTTATAGACAAGTATTGCAGAGATATATTTGGAGAGTTATGGATGTAGAAAACAAGTTTTTACAACATAAAAATTAGCCACTAAAAATCACAATTAATCCACCCGAAAGATGCATTGAGACTAGCAGATTATAGGGGTAAATTATTAGCAATTTTTTATGGTTGAAATGTGAGTTATTTAGAGATTTGTTTAGGGTTTTGTTACAACAAATGTTTCCTCACCCCATGAAACTTGCTCGGATGGCCTTTCCATTTCCATATGCAAACTTGAAGTCCCCTTTTGTACCTTCGAAAGCCAAAAAAGAACATTTTTCCACATATACATGTCATATAAGTTAGACAACAAGTGTATACACAGGTTGCTCCACTACAACCCACGTACATCAAGTTTGGTGCTAAAAAGTAAAAATTATGTCGAGTTTCCATGCCATGTCACGAGATCCATTATCCTTTATCTTCCATATACTAGAAACACTCTGAATCAACCCTTCAGTTCCATTTGAGGGATATAAATTGAGCCATATCCAAGCCTTGAGAAAAGGGAGAACAATTCAACTTTGAGAGCAAAGACACTCTGGAGAAATTTTGCTTATATCGAGTCTACATCCCTTTATCCTTGAAAGTTTGAACCCCATGTTTATCCCCCAAGATCTTCCTTCTTTGTGATGGAGAAACTCATTGTATCATTTATATGAGCTTTCCTTTGGTGGAGAATTGAAGTGGTGGAGGCCCAGCTGGAGGGACTTAGTTTCTCGGTTCTGATATGTGCCATTAAAGAAGTTTGTCACATATATACTTCTATTGATTATTTTTATATAAATACTATTTTCTCATCCAATTGATATATTGCAAATAATTTCATGGGAATATTTGTCATGTATGTTAATGGATTATTCTAATCTATATGCTAAAATTATATATTATCATTATATGCTTGTGTATCTTGGTTTTTTAGGACGAGTTACAGGTATAGATATTTGAGTTGCGTCCTCAATGGTGGTATTCATCAAACTTCCAATCGAGGTAGGATCTTGACCTTGTCTTGTTAGCATTTCATTTATATAACATATTTGGGATTAGAGTCAATTTATGCATGTCATTCTGTTTGTTGTGGTTTACCCCATGCCATAGAGATATTTTCCTCGTAAAAAAATTGGTGACCATACTGGGCATTGATCTTATTTTTGGGGGTTTGGAGTGATGTTCTCCTTGATTTTCCCTTTGTTACCCTGTGTTTCCTTATTGCCTGATTGCTTGACAGCCCATTTTTACTTTGCATCTTAGTTTCTTGGCTTAACCATTTCCCTGGCAATGTTTTAATGTATATACTCATTTTTTCCCATGACATACGGGTACATATGAGATCTGTCCTACTTTAGGGTGTGTACATACATGTTTTTTTCTCAAACAGTTGCATACATCAACTCTTTAGTCTTATTGGTTGAGTTTGGTGTTTGATGGGTGAGTTTGGTTGATTCTTTTGTCTTTTTGGGTCTCTGTCCTAACTGTTAAGTGCTTACAGAGTGAAAGGAAACCTTCTCATTGTTCAATTTTCGGGTAGTATTATTTCATACCATCTTTTTCATTGGTTTTCCTTGCACATTGGTTTGAGTGTTTGCTTCCTGGTATCCTGCTTGGCTTGTGTCTTTTTTCTTGCAGTAGGGTTTGCATGTGAAGTTTCTATTCAGTCCTTGCATTTTATTTTCTTTATATAGAAAATACAAAAACATTTGCTCATTTTTCATTATGGCATTTTCTCTTTTGATTAATTTCATTGATTTTGACTCATGTGGAGAGATTGCATTTCATTGAAATTGTAGAGATTACATTGGAAAAGTTGCATTTAGAAGCATACCATCTCTTTGAAATTCAAGATTAGTACTTAGCAATTTTTTTATATTTTCTTCTTTTATATGTTGAGTCGTAATACCATCAGTTTCATGACCGTGCCTCTTGAGTAAGAAGAAGTCACTAAAATTAATGATGATTAATTAAAATTGATTAGAAACGATTGTATTTTTCAGGGTACACAAACAAGTATATGATATAGGGAATTGGAATAGGATTTTGTGAGTAAAATTATCCAAGGATATTAAGCTAAACATATGTATCTAACCAGGGAGTGGTGAAACCCATTGTTTAATTAGTGATGTCACGAGGCTCCACTCACACAAAATTTAAGCACCAAGTCGCGCGAAGTTGGTTGCAGAGATATCCCTCTAATACCTTCTTAGCGTCAAAAATATTTCTGGGGTTCTATTCGTATTTGGGGTTCTTACTATTACCTTTACCTCTATGAGAGGTCGTGTTTTCAAGATTTCGAGATTTATTACCCTACCCACACAATGGAACATACTTATGAATGTTCACCTATGCATTGGTTATATTGTGGTGACTCTAGTTGCTTGACATAGGTAGCCACATAGGTTACTTCCAGGGGTTATTCTGCAGGTACCCTGAGTCACATAAGGGTTATACAACACACAACCTCTATGGAGGATTACCTATATTGGGGGATCTAAACAACTGTGTTGTTAATCACACGAGGGCCCTTATAACTGATTATGATACCTCCAATCTTTTGAAGGGTGTCTCAGGCCCCTCTTGGGTGAGACATACCTACTATAGTGAGTTCAACCACTATATATTGTTTGTGTGTATTGTCCTTTTTCATTTATTTTAGTGTGATCTATGATTATTAGTTGGACCTAGGATTGGGTTTTATATATCGAGTCTTGAGTCATCATGGAGAAATACCAACCACCTCGCAGGTCTCAGCGTTTGTTGAAATTACCACCTCATCTTGAGTATTTACCGAAGTTTCCTTCTAAAAGGCATAAAACTAATAAACGTGGTACATATATCTCCACCTCCCAAAATTGTGATCATCCAATTATGAGTACCGAGTCAAACCCAAATGTCACAGGGAGTCCCTTGAATCCTATATATTTTGTGATTAGTGGGATCCCTTCGAATCCTTCAACCTCGACGATTAGGATGTCAGAGATCCATGCCTCTAATGATTCCCAGCCTATGGGTTCTACTCGACCCATAGGAACAAACCATTTTAGATCTCTTTTTGGTACGTCACGTTACAATTATCATTTAGTACCTTCGGTCTCTAATGTCTTTTATTTTGGTATACCCAACATGATGTCGCAACTCTCATCCTCCATTCCAATGGCTAACGTGAATCCTAGTTTTGGACCTGGGGGAATGGATCCTCTGTATGCTCCTCTCTCGTTTGGTGGAGGCCATATTCCCTAAAAGAATCCTATAGTTGGATTTTTCACTCCTTTTTCTTCCGGGCATAATCCTAGTCTCAATTCTCCTGGATGGAGTGCTCAACCGGGCAGGCAAGTCACTTCTTATATTCCATTATTTATCCCCTCTTCCTCAATGATAATTCAAAAAAAAAGCATCTTACGGTGAACCCCCCTATGTCTTCCGTATTTCCATCCAACAAGAGTCAGTTTCACACTATGGGAAACCCCCAGCCCGGTTCCCCTTCGGTCGGGGAAATGTATATAACCCTCATTATGTCGCTTTCATAGGTATGGTGCCCATACAACCTTTTATGAATTAGTTTGGAGGAGGATATTATCCTACTGGACAGGGCCATGGCATATACCAGAACCCTATATGGCCTGCAATCCCTTAGCACCAATCTTTCTCGCGACCATGGGCTCAGGCGTCATAACCCTGACTCCCTTTTCTGGCCATGCTTAATCTGCCAGATTTGTCAAAATTAATGAGTGACCTTATGCGTCACGATCCATTATGGGACCTTGTCCCCACCAATCTCCCTTCAGACATTTCAAAATTCAAGGGAAAGAATGGCGAGGATCTAGGTGATCATGTCACTACTTTTCATCTTTGGTGCTTTTTTAACTCTCTGGATGATGAATCTATTCGTTTGAGGCTATTTCAATGCACCCTTACGGGGGTCTCCATGAAATGGTACATTGAGATACCATGGGGAACATATGGAAACTTTAGTCATATGGTTTTGGTCTTTCTCAACCTCTTCCAGTTGTTAGTTTGTTACGATGTCGGCATAGAAATTTTGTTGGCCCTTTGCCAAGAAAAATCCACACATATCTTAGACCATATCCAAGAGTATCGTAGATGGAAAAGGTTGATGAAATCCTACATTCCTTCATAGTTTATGTTGGAGTGGTTCCTTAAGTCCTTATTGCCTTATATTTCAAATGATGTATCTACATCTGGAGTAACATCTGAGGAAGAATCTACTTTCAAATCCCAACAATTGGACCTCATATATGCTCAAGATGGGATGTTGTATGAAATTCTTCCTGATGCGTTGTGGTAGAACTATGACCCTAGAAAAAATATTGTGCCTCATGTCAATGGAATTACAGGCTTTGAAAATGCTAGGTCTACAGATTTGGTGACAAACCACTTGAAATATTTGTCTCTAAGCCAACCTATAGCAGGACAAGCTTCAACTTCGTCCTCCACTCCCACTTAGTGGGCGGATGTGCATTATGTATAGTCATCGGATAACCCAAATGGTAACCAACACCCAGGAGGTAATAGAAGGAAAGGATGAGGTAATAATCATAAGGGTGGGAAAAATAATAACAAATCCAAGGATGACACTAACAATGATAGATCGCATAATAATGTTGGTGAGGTAAAGAAAGAAAAATGGAAGGTGAAGTTTCCTTGTAAAATTTGTAAATATGATCACCTTACCCACCTATGCCACAAAATTGAGGAAGCCTCGAGGCTCTTATCGCAGCTTCCCACTATGTTAAAAAATCTATTTCCACATAATCAACACATGGCCTTGAGGACCTCCAACACTAGAAATGCATCGAGCGGGAGTCAAAACCCCTCAACACATGAAGGTGGTCATCTATGTGTCAATATGGTAAAGTATCAGATTGATGTAGCCACTCGATCTCGTGATTATGGTTCTTCATAGACTATTGTAGGTCCAAAGTCTCCTCCTCCTCTGGAAACACCCTTGCAGATAGAAAAGGAAGAACCTCCACCTCATATTCTGAAAGGCATACTAAAGCACTATGCCCACAATCCTAATGTCAGAGCTGCCCAAAAATATTTGATTTTTAAATATCTGGGTTAAACCCCTTGTGTGATATTGGCTTTGGAGGTGCTCCAGAAGTGTCCTTCACAAAGGAGCGCCTTGTTATATGATTTAGGAGATATAGACCATGTGGATCGAAGGTTATTAAGTTTGAAATCATGGATGTTAAGCATCGCTTACCTTACCACATGGCCTTTCGAATCCATGTGGAGTACACATAAATTAATATCAAACGCATTATAATTGATGAAGGTGTTTCAACGTGCATGATGTCCCTAACATGTTGGAAATCCATTATCTCTCTGAATCTATCCTAATCTATGACTATGTTGACAACATTTGATGGGTGTTCATTTTGACCCCATGTAATTATTCCCTCTTTTTCGGTCTAGTTAGGTGGAAATACAATGGAGTTTGATTTCAAGGTCATTGATGCACCCCTCGACTATAATTTAATACTAGGGAGTAATTGGACTTATTCCATGACAACATTTGTGTCATCCATTTTCCACACTTTATGTTTTCCTCACGAAGGGAAAATAGTGATTACTGATCAATTGTCCTTTGCGCATGCTAGTCCTAATGAATCAGTTAGACCTTCATTCCTTGTGATCGAAAATTCTTAGCAGGAAGCTAAGGATGTTGGTGTCGTAATGTATTCCTCTCTCATGTGTAACTTTGATTTCGTGGCACCAATTCACCATATTCATACCATTTCCATCGAGTCTTCATTGTCGACGAGGTTCTTTCCTTTATATACTTTGTATTTCAAAGACCCTTGGAATCTACCTTCCCCAACTATATTGTACGAAGGTCAGTCACATGTTGGGATGGAAATTCCATTGTCAATGACAAAACTTGCATATGAGTCTATTCTTCACACTACTGTTGACACAGATCCTTTCTCCTCGCAAATGAACAAGGAGGATCTTGTTCTAGAGCCCGTATGGGTTGTCCAATATTCTTGTTCACATGATTTCCTTGACGATACTTTACCCTCATATGAAGCCATATTAGAGACCATGTATGGTTCTGTTAGGCCTTGGGACGATATGCATCATCGCTCCTATTTCCTCCCAGATCTTGTTAGGATCGAACATGGTGAAATTAGATCTACCTTGATTGATATGGTCGATCATGTTGTGGTTCCATTAGATACACATGGTATTTATGCTGAAGGAAACATGGTGAATATTTATCCTACCATCATGATTGACATCTCACGAATTCCTAGAAAAATTGAGAATGTATATATCGGTGCAGATTGTTCACCTGAAGAAATTCAGATCTACACATATCTCTTCAAATAATTTTGTGATGTATTTTCTTGGTCATATGAAGAGATGTTAGGGATTGACCCCATAATTGTCAAACATGATATCAATATCTATCTGGATGCTAGTCCTGTTTGAAAATGTCTTAGATATGTTAATACTAGGAAGGCCTTTGCTATGAAGGCAGAGGTAGAGAAGCTACTTAATACTAGTTTCATTAAGTCCATTCCCTTGACTAAATGGGTGTCCAAACTTGTTGCCATGAATAAAGCAAAGGAACCCTCCGCGTATGTATGGATTTTCGAGACCTGAACAAATCTTGTCCTAAAGATAACTTCTCGACTCCTTTCATTGACCAGATTCTTGATGAGTGTACAGGAAGCAAAATATTTTCTTTTATGGATAGATTTTCAGGGTACAATCAAATTCATATCAAACTCAAGGATCAACATAATATGGAATTTATTTTTCCTTGGGGTACTTTTGCATACCGGAAAATGCCTTTCGGCCTTAAAAACACTTGAGCAACCTTCCAACGTTCCATAACATTTTCTTTTCACGATCTCAAGAATATTGTCGAAGCTTACCTAGATAATATTGTTGCTCACTCTCGTAAGAGAGTAGATCACTCCACTCACCTTCTATTAGTATTTCAGAGACGTCGTTACTATTGCATTTGGTTGAACCCTCACAAGTGCATCTTCTGCATTATGTATTTCCGTCTTTTAGGATTCTTAGTATTTGAGCATGGGATCATGGTAGATCCTATGAAGGTTGAGGCAATACTTCGATTTCCTCCCCTGTGCAACATTCAACAACTTCAAGGTTTACAGGGGAAGGATAATTTATTGTGTTTGTTCATAGTGAACTATGCCAATTTAAATAAGGGTTGCATGCGTATTTTGAAGAAGGATAGTCCCTTTATATGGGATGAGTGATCTAATTAATCCTTCGATTCTCTTAATAAAAATTTGGTATAGACACCTTTGTTGAAGCCTCCAGACTACAGTAGAGACTATTTTATTTATATCTCCATGTATGAAGGGATGGCTGGTATGTTTCTGGTTTAGGAGGATGATGAGCTCCATGAGCACATTGTCTACTATCTCATTGAAAACTTAGTCAATCCTAAACTTAAATACTCTCATGTAGAGAAACTATCCTTGGGCGTCGTACATGCAGTTCAAATATTCTGACATTATATATTACTTTGAAAAAGTACCATAGTTACATATATCAATCGATTTCAATATGTCCTTACCATGCATATCATAGGGGGGAAATACAATAAGTGGATTTTTATTTTGCAAGAATTTGATCTCGATTTCATTTCGACAAAGTCTACGAAATCGTTAGTTTTTTTCGATTTGATATCAAACTTCCCTCAACTAGATGAGGATATTTTTCATGACGATTCTTTTGCAGATGAACATATCTTCCTTATATCTTCTTTGGACCCATGGTATAGATACATTCTAATTTATCTCTAAACCTTGAAGCTATCCCAACATCTGTCGAGAGACGATCGATGACATATACATCATCAGGATAAAAACTACCTTGTCATTGGAGACACTTTGTATCGTTGAGGAGTAGATAATATTTATCTTTACTTGAATCACGAGGAAGCTAAGTCTCTTCTCAATTTCTGTCATAGTGCGACTTGTGTTGGTCATTTATCTAGGCTTGTGATAACTCAAAAAATATTGTGAGATGATTATTTTTGGCCATCAATTTGTCAAGATGTGTCACCTTTGTCAGGTGTTCTCTCAAAAAATGCGCTTGCACCCAGCCCCTCTTCACCCAGTCATCATCGTTGGTACCTTCAACAAGTTGGGGGTATATTTTATGGACTCTAACCCATATTTGGCTAGGGGGAATCAACATATCATTATGGCCATGGATTACTTCACTAAATGGGAAGAGGCCATGCCTACCATTAAATCTGATGGTAATACCGCAACATTCTTCGTATTCAACCAAATTATAGCCTGGATTGGAATACCAAGAGATATTTTCACTGATCATGGCATTCACTTTCAGAATGAAATAATGAAAGAGTTATCATCAAAACTGGGGTTTAAGCACGATCATTCTTCCCCTTACTATCCCCAGGAAAATGCACAAGTAGAGGCAGTGAATAAATATCTCAAGACCATATTGCAAAACACTATTAGCCAAAGTAAATATGACTGGAACTTGATGCTTTACCCTTCACTTTGGGCATATCGAACCTCTGTAAATACTTCCATCAGTTTCTCTCATTTTCAGTTAGTACATGGTGTGGAGTAGATTCTTCTGATTGAATGTGAAATCCCTTCTCTCAAGATGGCAATTGAGATCCTACCTGACACATCCGATCTTTAATAACTCATTGTACACCTAGAGTGTCTCGATGGGAAACATCAAGATGCCTCTATGGCTATCAAAGAAACTAAACAATGTTTTAAGGTTCAATATGATAGGTTTGTCTTTCCTCAATAGTATGTTGAGGGTGACTTGGTTCTCCTGTATGACCAAGCTAAATAACCAATGGGGATAGGCAAGTTCAACCCCATGTGGCATGGTCCTTATATCATGCAACTTGTCTTAGAGAAAGGATCCTATGAATTGGAAGATTATGAAGGGAATATGGTGAATGAGCCCAGAAATGGGCTCTACCTTAAAAGGTATTACGCTTAATCCCTCAAAGCTTGGGCATCACCTTTTATATACTAGTGTATCTTAGTGTATATACATATTTTCGTTTGTGTCGTTGGCTTGCTTATCAAGTTTTCCCTTGGTTGGAAGATGTTAATGGAGTCTTAAGTATACTTAGTATTTGCACATGGTGCCAGGAGTCATAAACATAACATGGATTCTTCTACTTGGGTCATTTACTCACCCGTATGCCAATTGGTGTCCTCAGGTGGAGTTTGTCTGGAGCCATCAACAAATGATGTGGTTGAGTATAGCACCATTATAGAACTATTACACGATTCCATTTCACATGGTGTTTGGTATTTAGAGGTTCTCCTAGACTCCCATTTAGTTGTATGTCAGCTAAACTATAGTTACCATGTGTGAGACCCTACTCTACTCCAACAATTTCTACGGGTACGACTTTTGGAACGATACTTTGATTTTCTTACTTATAATCACATACCTAGAAGTTCTAATTGTGTATTCGATGCATATGCTAATTATATTTTAGATCGACATTTGTCACATAACTAACCAAATAAAACACATTTGGGAATGTAAACATTGTAACATATATAAGTAAATCCGAAGACCATTTTTGTTTTATATTTCATCCTTTCAAAAAAATATTGTGTCATAGTACAAAATGGGGCTCACACCCTCAAAATACATATATGGATGGTATATAATATGACTATGGCATATACACTTGTGGCACCAATTGCGTATCATGATATCACACTATGGTGTTTGTGAGATGCCGGAAGAGTCACACCCATGCACGGGGTACACCCATCACCTTTCCCTGCATAGCCTCTGACAAATCCTCCACTTGAACCATAGGAATCTTGCGCATCAATCGAAACAGGTTCCCTTGCACATTCTACAACACTCTCTCTGCATCTCTTCCCATGTTATTATCTCCTCATTTCCTCCGTCAATGTCATGGGAATCCCTCTAGCTGTCACGGACCTATATCTGCATAACAAAGAAATTGTTAATACTTGATACCATACAAAAATATTTGTGTTTTTTATTCTTATTGAAAAAAAAAATGAAATATATAAAAAAAATTCTTAACAATATCACCATAGGCGGAACCTGGTGGCAAAGGCATGGTTGTATCTCCTCTGTATTTGATCCCACCGTAAGAGTAGTCATCGATTTCTATGACCTATCGATGCCACCAGAAAAATAACTCATCATTGTATGGGGTTGGCACCCTACCACCTCCTAGCCACCTCATCACATCAGTCCACCATGACATGGTTGGATCACACAATCCATGTGGAGTAATATATACTCTAGGGCGCAAGCTTGGAACCTGCCCAAAGAAAAAACTGCAAAGAATGGATGCAAATTTGAAATTTATCTTTTTCCCTTGTTTGCAATCCATCAACTGGCTCTTCATGTTAGCCAACAGTTAGGTACACTGGTCACAAACAGTCGGTCTTAAACACTCCACCACATAATAAATGAGTGGCCTTGATTCCTAGTGTAACAAGGCCGACCCCAGAATCCATGTAAGTACAAGCACGATGATCTTTAAATTAAGGTTCTCGATCACCCTGATTGGGAGTTGGCTCCCTACTTTATCTATGCCTACAAAATAGTGGGTGGAAATGTACTCCTCCATAGTCATACCACCCCCATCCCCTTGGGTCTTGAGATTCACTACCTCACCCCATCGAGACAATCCCGTGATAAAATATATATCGTCCACTTCAATCCTCAATGGTTTCCCATCGAGGTTGAAGGACTCTATCTCTTGATCCCAGTAGTTTACTAGCAACTGGAGTAACCTCAATTGAGCCCTCATTCCCTTGTGAGACAAAAATTTATAAAGGACACATATTTTTAAAGCTTGTTGGGCCCCTGTATCCCTTCCCACTACTACATATATCTCTTCATTCTCCCTCTCCATCCATTCAATCACCATCCTACAGAGGAAAAGCCATTTTTTGAGTTAAAACCATTCAAAAATGGGTTCACAGACTTGTACACGGGATAACTTGGTAACAATCACGTATAGGGATTCATATATGCGGGTAGGCTTTGCCTTTCCTACGTATATGGGGTCGTATATGAAACCCGATGAAATGTCACCTACATACACCCTAATTTCCATATTACTGTTGATTAAGGTTGGTTGTCATTGATGTCAACCCTTGAAGAAAGACCCGTAACACAAAGGTTTGGGTAATGGACCCAATAGTGTTTGATGTAAATATGACTCATTATTGTTTTTTCATGGTTGATAAGAAGTAAATATGGATGAACTCCAAAGTGGTCCCCTTATGGTGAAAGCCCGAACGGGAAGACACTTTGTGGAGTAAGAGAACCCAAGCTAATTGTGGAATAATGAGATGAAGGAAAGTGAATTTGTCAGGGAAAATATCCTAGATGGATATTTCTTTTCATGTCATTTCCGGTGGTATTTGGAATGTCACATAATTCCTCACGGTTAGAGAGTTATGACCATGAGAAGTTGGAGACCCCAGGTTTGGGTAATGGACCCAAGTTTGTTTGATGGGTAACAGTATGAGTTATGATATATTTTTATATAATACTATTCTATATGGATAGTACATGTCATGCCATTTCTGGTGGTATGTAGAACGTCACATAACTCCTCACGGTTTGAGAGTTATGGCCTTACGAAGTTGGAGGACCCTCATATGT
>ML790271.1:350987-369065 GCA_009831015.1 Picea engelmannii | reverse complement strand
GCTAGTCTCTTGTTTTTAAAAGTTAAGGAAGGTTTGCAGGAATGTGATCATATACACCAGGTCTATTACAGAGCTACAAATCAGATTTGGATGATGAAATTGATGAGGGCTTTTGGTTGAGGTACATGTTGAGTACATGGTTGTGACAAGTAGTTGATAAGTTGGCGCACATACATAAGGTGTATAGTTGATGATGTTGGTACATATTGATGAGTCATAGTTGATGAGTAGCTGACACATGATTAGTATGCACTTGGTTATGGTACAGGTTGGTGCATGGTTGATGCACTTGTTTAAGCTACAGGTTGATTACAGGATGGTGCATGGTTGATGCACTTGTTTATGGTACAGGTTGATTACAGGTTGGTGCATGGTTGATGCACTTGTTTATGGTACAGGTTGATTACAGGCTGAGGTATAGGTTGATGCATGGTTCAGATTTATTGGTACTGGTTTACAACAGTATATCTCACATTGATAGTGTGACAGTGGTTCCATCATTCTACTTCTACTTCAGGGTGGTAGGACGGGGCAAGGACAGGTGTTTGTAGCCACCTTCCGGTTTTAGCCAGAGAACATTGGGGGTTGTAGCCTCCTTCTGGTTGTAGCCAGAGATTTGGGGAGTTGGATCTTCCCTCAGGTTGTAACCTGAGAAACTAGGAGGTTGGAGCCTCCTTCCAGTTGCAGCTGGAAAACAAAGGAAGTTGGTGCTTCTAATGAATGTAATTCTTCAATACATATAAGAAAAAGCAATTTGTGGTTTTCTCTCGATTTGGGTTTCCACGTAAAACACTGGTGTACTGTGCATGTGTGTGATTGTTTATTTATTACTGCTCATTATTGGATAATAATTCTACATTGATATAACATTTGAAGAAAAAGGATTATAATTATGTTATTACTGTTTCACCCCCCCTCTCAGTAATCCAACAATTACACCCTCTAATATTCAAAATATGGGGCCTAAAATTAAAATTCAAACCATTGAAATTGATGTAGAGGGGATGGGTACTTACTTGTTCCAAACGGTTGTTTATTCCATTGATTGTAGCTCCTACGATTGAAACTTGAAGGCCGTGGGAAAAGTTTCCTAAAATGTACTATGTGGGTGAAAAAACTCAAATGGTATGATAAAATGGTCAATTTTTACTATTAGTAGAATCATATAGTTTGTGCTAATTTTTTACCTTGCGGACTAATAGTGCAGTGGAAAGGAATTCATTTTTGGTGGTTTTGTCCAGTATTTTTTGTGGTTTCCAACATCATACTGCTTGTTCATGCCTTCGGTAGGTATATTATTTCACCAATATATAGGATAGGTTGTCAGTCCATTTTTCACTCTTGCATCATTCTATGACCACGATCCATACAACCCAGGTACAAACCCATTTATTAGCGACAAAAAACCTTCCTACTGATACTAGAAGTGTCATTATTAAGTGATAGAGGCTTACCAAACATGGGTTCCCTAGTTAGAACCTTTGTTCTATTTGGTGCCCATGCAAAAGTTATTCCATAGGACCAGGAGTTCCTTATAGTTCTGATATAACTTTGTGTTCGAACCCCATATTCTTACTCACAAGAATTCTGACCATTACCTATGGGACTCCCCCCGAGTCTTCGTTAAGATCTTTTCCGACTCTCTAAAAAATGAAAAGATTTTTTTCGTGAACTTGTCTCTTTCACATTCATTAAATGGATTTGAAAGGACATCTATTTGGTGTAATTTTAACCCTTTTTCAGACCAACTAGACTACTTACGAAAAATGAATACTCTAGTCACCATTGGCTAGAAGAGTTCTCTTGGGTATTATTTTACACTTTTTCGGGCTTAGGGGACTAAATCTACGAAAAAATGAAATTCTTTGGATTTAAGTTGTAATCACATTCCATCATCCTTCTTGCAGTATTGAGCTTATTGTCGGTTCCTTCTTTCTCTTTATAAGCCTCTTACCTCAACAATTTTCATCACTAGACAAGTAAAGCCTTTTTTTGTATCCTTTGCAACTTAACACCCTGTACCCTAAGATGAAACATTGCCCCGAGTTTCCATGCCCCACATTCACCTCCTTGCATTGAGAAAAGTTATGTTCCAATGTTTGGATATAGATGCTTACTTGTGACACTCCTTTCCTCTCCTGTATCATATGATTTCTTTGCCTATGAAAAAACAAAAAAATATGTGTGTGAAACAAATATTATCTCATATCGGCAACAATCGTATCTCCTTTGAATAGAGAATTTTTTTTTGAGTCCACTATCATCCAAATTTTGGGTTTAGCATGACCTTAGGAAGCTGATATCATTACTTAGAGTTTACTCCTCCAACTAGTTATTCTTCGAGTCCCTATGGAGAGGTTTTTGATTCCTCCTACATCATGAAGGTTTATAATCAAGTCTATGCTACCTAAAGTATGAGTTATCCATATGTCTCATGATCTTGTTAAAATGATGTCTATAAGACTGTGTTGGCCATTTCTAAGAACTCTTTACTTTTCATGTTGGACATACCCTCAGTGTATCTCAAAGTCACATGAAGTTGTAGTCCTACCATGCACCCTAGTCCTACATTCATTATGTGTAGGTAACCTTGAACCCAACATTTGATATCTCCTCATTGGTCATTGACTGGGGTGTTTCCCTTGTGTTCGACGACAAGAAACATATTCACACATTGGGATTCATGTAGTGTCTTAGATTTCGTTAGCCTTATTGGTGGTTTCCTCGTCATTGTCAATATTTTTTCTTATTGGATACTATTCATAGGGTTTCTTTTGTGCACTACTTACATTTGGTGCATACGAGAGATGCATAGAGTCATTGGTTCATGAAATTACAATTTTTCCTAGATCCTCCTAATCATCAAGATATTTCTTTGTAACTCATGTTGACTTATGAGAGATTCACTAATGCTCTCCTTTCAACGGGTCTCCTTCCATCGAATTCAACTCATCTATTCTAGAAATGAGACCTAGAGTATTATGAGTACCTAGAGGCTTGCAGTCATCAGTGGCAGGTTCTCCCACCGTCAATATTTGGGAATACATCAATGTCTCATCATCGATGGATTCTTCAAGTGTTCTACCTAAACACCCTTATTCACACTTGTAAGAATGTACTCAGTGAATTTATACCTAATTGCATTATAGGTAGGTTGTCTCACGTTTTTTAATGGTATACCTTAATGACCGGTAATCAAATGAAGTCTCATTGTGTTCAACCTCAACTCCTGTATTCACATGATGTAGATTTGCACCTTCGGCGGATAGTGTAGAAGACCTCCAACTTATAGTAGAAACATGTATAATATGTTTTTGTATTTCATTGGACCAGTACCTATATGGCTTTAGTGATCATGGGAGATTATATTGTACTCCATTCTATACATATATCTTCATATTGATTTTGAGACTGGATTCCATTGTGCCTTGTTCTTGACTATGACATCCTATGGCATATGTATTCTGTGTATTGCATATTCATGGCCATGAACAACTATTTGATATATTTCAACATGGATATGAAGTATAATTTAGATTGGAATCCATGTGTAAAAATTCATTATGGATTGTAATATTCTCACGAGTAACTAAAACTTCTAGTTGAGGCTCCATTACTCCACTTCTGGAAATTATAATGTATTTCGGCCATCGCAGATACTCGTCTGAACTCACCCACTAGGGGGAATCTGTTACAACAATTTTTTCCTCACCCCATGCAACTTTCTTGGATGGCCTTTCCATTTCCCTATGCACTTGAAGTCCCATTTTGTACCTTCTAGAGACAAAAAATAACATTTTCCCACATATACACGCCCTATAAGTTAGAAAACAAGTGTATACATAGCTTGATCCACTACAACTCATGTACATCAAGTTTGGTGCTCAAAGATAAAAATTATGTCAGGTTTCCATGCCATGTCATGAGATCCATGATCCTTGACCTTCCATATACTAGAAACACTTTGAATCGTCCCTTCAGTTCCATTTAAGGGCTATAAATTGATCCATATCCAAGCCTTGAGAAAAGGGAGAACAATTCAACTTTGAGAGAAAAGACACTCTAGAGAAATTGTGCTTCATATTTAGTATTCATCCATTTGTCATTGAAATTTTGAACCCCTTGTTCATCCCCCAAGATCTTCCTTCTTTTTTATGGAGAACCTCATTGTCTCCTTTACATGAGATTTCCTTTGGTGGAGGATTGAAGTGGTGGAGGCCTAGCTGGAGGGACTTAGTTTCTGGGTTCTGATATGTGTCATTACATAAGTTTTTCACATATATACTTTTGTTGATTATTTTAATAGAAATAATCTTTTCTCATCCAATTGATATCTTACAAATATTTGAATTACTATTCCATGGGGGTATTTGTCATGTATGTTAATGGATTATGCTAATCTATATGCTAACATTATATATTATCACTATATGCTTGTGTATCTTGGTTTTTGAGGATAATTTGCAGGTATAGAGATTTGAGTTGTGTGATCAACAATGGTCTTCATAAAACGTATGGACAAGGTAGTCTTTTGTCCTGTTTTGTTATCATTTCATTTATATAGAATATTTGGGATTAGATTTGATTTATGTGTGTCATTCTGTCTGTTGTGGTTTACCCCATGCCATAGATAGATTTTACTTGTAACAAGTTTGTTGCATCCCTAGTGGTTGTAGATTTGTTTTATTACAACAAAAAGAAGTCCCTCACAAAACAACACACCTTAGAGGCCTTAGTGAGATTTAAGCACAAAGAATAGATTCCAACTTAGAAAATTTCAATATCTCATGATTTCATGTATCCCAATGCAATGATTTTGTTTCTAAAATGCAAGGAGATTAGTTCCTTTATATATTGGGTTGTGGATTCATGAAATTTAAAGATCTAGTTGAACTACTTCCTTGGGGGTGTAATCCCTTTTACTCCCTAGGGCAAGCTAAACTAGCTAGGTAAAACCCTAGGAGGGTGTAAACCCTTTTACTCCTCTTAGTATTCCTTTATGCAACAAGTTATTTCAAGAAACAATTATGGTCTTAGTGGGGTTGTTTTCCCTTATACTCCCCAAAATATTATCAAATTAGCCTTGCAACCGAGAAAAGAAGCAATAACAAGATAAACCTCTTTTTGACCAAGAAAATCCACCATAAAGAAACAAATAATTCTACACAAGAGATAGTGAATCATCATCTATCCGATAACCAAAGATAAACCATTACAAGAAAAAATGACAAGAGAGATATGAAAAATTTCGCAAGTAGGGCGCAAATTTCAGCCAAGGAGTCTCTCTCACAAAGGAGAGTTGTGATATGAAATGAGATTCAAATGATCTCTATTTATACAAAATTTTCTAAAAATAGTTTGTCCACTTAATTTAGGGTAAACCAAAAGGCAAGGGGTCAAAAAACCTTATATGTCCCCTTTAAAAAATAATATTATTTAATTCATACTTTTTTACATGAAGGAAAACCCTAAAACATTACGTCACCCTCTTTTTGGGCAATGTTAGGCACTTTTGGTCAAAACGTTCAGTTGGAGAAGGAAATGCTAGGCCTCCCAAGGAAAAAAGTCTTCAATAAACACCTTTATTCCATAATACAATGTTCCTTTCCTCCAAAACATGGCAAGTATCCACAATAACACCAAACCCTAGCCCTACTATGATGTCAAGCTCCAAGAAGGTGACCTTTTTCCTCCTTCAAGATAAACGTTTGGGTGGTAGGGGCTAGGTTAGGTCCTCCATGATGCCATATAATACTCCAAGGGAATGTATTCATGATCTGAAATGTGGGCCCTTGGCCTCCAATTTGTGGTCTTCAAGCCCCATGGAAGCCCAAGCTAGGCTTGTTCCTCCAAATGTGTCCACCAATTAGGTCCTGCAAAGAAAAATAGATACACCCTCAATGGATATCAAGTCAAGGAATCATGATAAGTAAATCAAACCAATAGAAGAAATATTCAATCAAGTACATCAAAACCACCTCATAAAAAAAACTAATGCTCAAAGACCCTGTGCAATTTACCAAGTTTGAGTATGGGAGGTTTGAAAAAACGACCTATTGGGTGAATCCTCCCTCACGTTTAGGGGTGTTTTCCAGGGGAACCTCCTTCTAAATCATGTGGATGATGTGTTATCGATGAGGGGGAAAATGTTTGGGCATGGGCTTCACGATATAGAAGGGGTTTTAGTGTCTCACTTATCGGTGCCTTTGTAGAGGGTGTTTTTCACCTTCGTTTTCAATGCATCCTTTTGCCAATCCCATCCATTGCCATTAATTAATTAATAATCCAAAACCTTGGGTACTCCCTAGAGTTAAATCTATTATTTTGGGGGGAAGCACCACAAGAACACTTGAAGATAGAGGTACACAGAGTTCCATATGCAAGGAAATAAAGGGACACCACATGAGTGTACACACTTCAACAAGTGGGGATATTTATATTTATGTGTTTTGTTTTGTAGGTATTTGATTTTCTAAGAGAAGTGTTTCATTTCTCGCAATACCTCTTTGGGAGAGCGTCTGTAAGGTTCATAATAAATATTATATCTTTTGCCCAAAAACCTTTGGGCCTTCATCCCCTTCTTCCCATGAAGTGAGAGACAACCCCTTCTTGCGTCAGTATACCTGAAAAACCCAAAAGGTGAGGAGATGAGGGGATGAATAGATCATGACACCAAGACTCTTACATGGACTAAGGTTAGAATTTTTTACTCCTGAACATTTCATGTGCTAACACCAACAACAATAATTAATGAGTGAAAAAGTGAACAAAATTAGAGAATGTGAACAATGAATAATGAATGAACATAGTGAGTGAAAAGAAGAACCCCCAAACAACCCACAAATGGGTTTAAATATTTACTTGAAAATAAAGAACCACATGGCCTTCTCCAAAAATCTCATGTAACCAGTTCTCTCCATTAATACAATTATGGGTAAATAAAATATGATGAAATGAATTATCCCCCTTAATCCCCCTCTCTCGTGGAATCATAACCTCCTATAACTCTTTTCCTTGTCTGTCTTGCAACGAGCTATGTATTTTATTATTAATAATGATCACAGCATTACATTTCCTAGGCATGTTGGCCTATTTAATTGTTTGGGAACTCCGACCTTTCATCAAATAAAAAAAATACATTATTTCATATGGGGACTCAAAACCGGGGTATTACATTCCCCTCCCCCTTATTTTGGAACTGTCCTCCGTGCATATAAAAAATAGAAATAAAAATTTAAAAAATTATTCAAAAAGTCACAGGTACTCTACCCCCATGGAATATTCATTTTCCCAAGTAGCATATTCAAGACTGTAACAAGTCCACTGAAATTTTACCATCTCTATAACTCGATTGCAAAGCATTTTGACTTTTCTTTCCAATATGTGCATTGACTAGACCTGGAAGTATCCCTCTGGCTCTACCTGAATCAAATTCCAATCAATAACATGGTTAGGATCATATATACATTTTTTTAGAAAAGATACATGAAATACATTATTCGCATTCATGGAAGCAGGCAATGCAAGCATATATGCAATTGGCCCTATTTTGTCCAAGATCTCAAATGGACCACAAAATCTGGCTGCTAGCTTTGTACAACTACCCAACTTCAATGAGCTCTTCTTGGGATTCACTTTTAAAATAACATGCTCCCCCACTCTAAATTCTCTATCTGTCCTATTCTTATCTACATAAATTTTCTTTCTATCTTGAGCTGCCTTTATATTCTGCTTAATTCTAACGATTTGGTCTTCCATGTCCTTGAGCAATTCTGGCCCAAGTACTACTCGATCTTATAGGTTGTCCCAAATCACTAGAGTATTGCATTTTATACCATACAAAGCCTCAATTGGGATCATCTTCAATGAATCTTGATACCCATTATTATAGGTGAACTTAACCAAATGCAAGTAGTCTTCCCACTTAGATGGTTTATCCATCACATACATTCTCAGTATGTCTTCAATCACTTGGTTGAATCTTTGTGTCTTCCCATTTGACTATGCATGGTATGTTGTGATAAAATTCATATTTGTATCAAATACTTTAAATAATCCCCTCCATAAATTTGAATTAAACTTTTCATCTTTGTCTGAAACAATTGCCTTAGGTATCCCTTGCAACCTAGCAGTTTACCTCATGTAAATTTCTGCAATATTATTTGTTGTATGAGTCATTTTCACAGGAAAAAAATGAGCATCATTTGTCAATTCATCCACAACTACCATTATGGAATCATATTTCCTTGTTATTATGGGGAATTTAGTTATAAAATAAATGGTTACCACTTCCCATTTCTTCTATGGAATAGGCAATGGCTGAAGCAAATCCGCTAGGTGTCTACGCTCATCTTTTACTCTAGCAATGTAATCAACAACATCCTTATTCATTCCTGGCCAAAAGAATTGGCTTCTTACTACTACAGTTTTTTTCTAGTAACCGATATGTCCAACATATGAGACATTATGCATTTCTTTTAACACTAAATTCCTAAGTTCTCTAGAACTAGGAACATAAATTCTATTCTTATGCATAAGTAATCCATCTTCCTTAATCTCATACTCTTTAATTTTATGTTGTACATTTTCTTGCTATAAACTTTATTTTATCTGTAGGTAATGCTGATCTACAACAACAACATCTAAAATTATTCTCTTTAAATATGATTGATGCATACTAACAGTTGTTGCATGCATGATATGTACTCTTCTGTTGAGTGCATCAATAACTTTATTTTCTTTTCCCTTGATATTCTTGATGTCAAATTCATACTCACTTAAAAATTACAGACATCTTGTTTTCCTAGCATTCAAAGTTGGTTGTTCAAAAAGATATTTCAGACCACTATGGTCTGTCCTTAACTCAAATATTTTTCCCATGAGATAACGCCTCCACATTTTCCAATGAATGAACTATGGCAACAAGCTCCAAATCATGTGTGGAATAATTCCTCTTATGTTATTTGAGTTTTATGGACTCATAACTAATGAAATTTCCATTTTGAGTGAGGAATCCACCAAGTCCTTCCTTGCATGCATATGTACATACCACACAATACTCATTTGGGTATGCAATCTTTTAAACAGGTGCACTAGTAAGCAATTCTTTCAGCGAGTTAAAATTATCTTCACACTCTGTTGTCCATTCAATATTGATTCCCTTTTTTCTTAAAGAAGTTATGGGATGAACAATCTTAGAGAACCCCTCTATAAAACTCCTCTAGTATCTAGATAATCCCATAAAAGACATGATTTATGAAATATTCCTGGATGTTGACCATCCTCTAATGGCTTCAATATTTTATGTATCTACTATTATACCTTATTCTAAAATAATATGACCCAAATAATGGATTTATTCTTGGTAAAAAAAACACTTAAAAATCTTGGAATAAAGTTGGTGTTCCCTTAGTACTTGTAACACCAGCCTCAAGTGATTTTCATTCTCTTCCTCGGACTTATAGTAAACACGTATGTCATCTAAGAACACAATGATAAATTTATCCAGATAATTTATGAATATGCCATTCATTAAGCACATAAAGACGTTTGGTGCATTTTTTAGTCCAAATGGCACCACTATAGACTCATAATGTCCATACCTAGTTCTGAAGGTTGTCTTATTGATGTCTTCTTCCTTGATTCTTACTTGGTGGTATTCGGATCTCAAGTCCATCTTTGGAAATATATTTTCTCTTCTTAGCTGATCAAATAGGTCATCAATTCAGGGTAGGGGGCATTTTTTCTTCACAGTGGCTTTATTCAACTATCTAAAGTCTATACACAACCTCAAGGTTCCATCCTTCTTTTTGACAAAGAGTACTGGCTCTCCCTAAGGTGAAACACTTGGACGTTTGTACCCTTTCTTAAAGAACTCTTCCAACTAGATTTATAATTCTTTCAATTCAGGTGTACTCATTATGTAAGGTGTTATTAATATGGAGGAAGATCTTGGTACTAAATCAATAGAGAAATCTATCTCCCTCTTTGGTGGAAATATGATATTTCTTGGAATACATCTTCAAATTCTTTCAATAATGGAAAATATTCAAGGCTTGGCCCTTTTGTATTTTCTGACTCTTCCACATGAGCTGCATACAATTGACATCCTTTCCTAAAACATTTCTTTAATTGTAAGGCTGAAATGTCCCTTATAGAAATGGGTCTTGGAATTCCTTTCATAGTGCTATGTTTTCCTTCCTCATCAAGACATGTAAAGGTCTTGTTAGGACAATCTAGGACAACATGGTGCTGGTCTAACCAATCCATTCTAGTTAGGATGTCATAAGATACTAATGGAATGATATTCATATCAACAACTGTATTTACTCCATTAAGATTTATTGGACAACTTCTGACAACCTCATTGATCCTTCTTTTGGTTCCAGTGGCTAGTTGAACCAAACTTGACTTTCATAGCTTATGTCTCTCCAAATGTAATCTATCCACTATTTTAGGATCAATGTAACAATGAATTTCTCCCGAATCAATTAAAATAGCATCATGATGATTAATTATCTTAGCTTCCATTTCAATCATATTGGATTGGCACTCTACTTGTCGATATTCTAAGGCTACATATATCTTTCCCATGTCCTGCACTGTTGTAGCCTCTTGTATGTTGTGCATAGTCTTTGATTTATCTCCTTTGTGAGGGAAATACATATACAAGTTATTTTCCTTGCACCCTGTTGACGGGCGAAATTGACCGTCCGTCAACTGGAAGAGTGGAACCGGTCCGGGGTTGTCTAATAACCCAAGTCGTTTGGGATGAACCACCCTGACGGGTTTAGCGGCTCCGTTAGCCGATCTAAGTCCTAAGAAAAACAAAAAGAAAACTACTCTAAATTAACTAATCTAACTAAAAACAACAATTAAAACAAACTAAACTAATCTAACTAAAAAGAAATAAAACAAACTAATAAACTAATCTAACTATTCTATATATATATAAACTACTATCTAATACTATACTAACTCTAAGAAATTAAATATTCTAACTACTAACTGAAACAAATCTTATTCACAAAATGTACAATAATTACAATTTACAGATTTGAATGAAAACCTGAAAAACTCATTTGTATTCTGTCCTAAGATAGGGAGAGCTATTGTTTTTTGATTTTATAATTTTACGAAAAGAAATCAAACAAAAACTAACTAAACTAAACAACTAATATACTAACTCTAACTACTAATCCAAACTACACATATATCTAACTAAACTACTTAAATTATACTAACAAATTAACTACCAAATACTAAAAAAAACAAACTGACCTGAAGAAACGCTCTAGGTTTGTCCTGTATGCAATGATTGTCTTAGCTAATCGGAGGGAGGAAACCCACACCGAATTATCCAGGAGCTTGTCGTAAACAATAAGCTGCAGTGCTCTTCAAATATGATTACAGGACAAACAAGACATAAAAAATTTACAACAATCTTATGATTTATAAATCTTCACAATTAGATAAACTTGTATGCAAAGACTTATACGAAATGATTCAATTAACGAAGAAGAGAAATCTGTGATTCATTAACTGAAACCAAGTAATTACTGTACTTTTAAAATGATGAAAGAAATCGGATATGGATAAGACATTAATCAAATCATATCATCTTGCAATAGATTATGATAGCTAAAGTAGTCTATAATCAACTCCAAAGCGATATGCATAAACTTGAAACAAAAGATTGATATATTGAAAGCGAAATCTGTAGAAACACATAAACTCTTGTCTCAGTTTGTATTAGAAATCCATAGCCTGGTTTTCCCACAAGTGAGGATGCTCTTATTACAAAAAATAATAAGTATTTAAAGACCTTCCACAGGGTAAAACATCCCTGTGGAAGTTATCAAAACTGTTTACAGAAAATCTGGGAAATATCCCAAGTCTGACTAAACTAGGAACATAAAATAAAAATTATATCACACAAATATCTCCTAGACTGTCCAACATGCCCAATGTAATTCGGATGTACCTGAAATGGGTCAAAAATGGACAAGTTAGGAGGATATTTTGTTAATGAAAATGATAAAAATCTAATTCTATAGACTAGCTACAGAATCTTGCGATTCTGTAGCTGGTCTAAATCAGACACAGAATCAGCATTAAGATCAATTCAAATCTTTGAAAATACATTCAAACTATAAAAATATATTTGATTGCTAAAAGCCTTATTCAAATCGACACTTGTATGCAATTTGAACAAACTAAATCAAACGATAAAGTAGATAGCTATACTCTGTTTAATTCATTACCAATTCAGGTATACAAAATCGTATCGAACAGTAATGAAATCGTTTCATATCAAATTGAAATCGATATAGTTAAACAAATCATAGGCAATCGTTTATACTACCTCATCAACAGGAAACACGATCGAATCCATACGAAAACAACAAGATCATTTTCAAATTGATATAACTGTATTAACATAAATCAATGATCCATCTCATTAGCGAATCAAATCAAAACTGGTGTGTAAATTAATTCAAATGAAATCATAACAAGATCCATCAGTTGATAACAGGGTGTGTAAGAGTTGTCCAATCGTTTATTATTGCTAATTGGGGCAGACAAATTTGATTGACAGTCAACGAAATCATCACTTGAATTCATTTCAAAACGAACTATTAACCGAATTTTCTCATACGAATTCGATAGAGATAACATATATCGATCTGAGTTAACAAAGTTGTTTTGAAAATTAAAATCAAACAGAGCAGCATCAAGTCTATTTTTGATACGAATCCAACTCATAAAAAAAATCGTGCTAACTGAAGATACGCAACAACCCAATCAAAACAAGAGCGAATCGAATAGTTCGAGTTTGACATAGTCGTTGTGAATCAAAACAATTCCACGATTCAGGTGCAGAGATCTTTAGCACAGGTAAGATATAATCCAAATCCAAACGAAAATGTTGACAGAACATAGTCGTTTTTAATAGGCTACATCATATTTATCAAGCCAATTCAATTACTATGAAACCGTTTTAACAATCAAATCACAAGAACGAAATCAGAGCTGTTGATATCCAATGACAACAACATAATATTAAATCAAAACAGAACCGTGTTCTAATTTTAGCATAAAAACTCCTGTTCAGGTTGGATACAAACAAATCCAATCGAAGGCAAACCATTGATTTTGTTAACTCAAAACAGACAAATGAATCAAATCCAATGAAAACCAATCAATTGTTAAACTGGGCACGACCAAATCATTCAACCGAATCATAACTTTATTTAATTTTAGAAAAATGAAAACAATGTACAGTATCCACAACATAACCGGCTGTTGCAAAGTCATTTCGAACAATGGACAAAGCTATTTGAAAACCAAACTCAAATCTGGTCATTTTGGAATTGACAACGGCTGTAGTCGATTCGACATTCCTAAATACGATGGAACCAATGGTTTTCTGCTTCCTATCATTTTCTTGAAGATTGTCCCTTTGGCTTGTCAATACTTCAAATTGGTTTTCCAATGATTCGATTTTCGACTGTAATAAGGGAACGTCTGTATAGTAGCGTTCCAACCACACATTACATTGGTCACATGACGACTATCCGGGCTTCGAAAATGTAGGTGAGGGTTTGATTACATTGCCGAGGGTTTCGTTAGGTAGCTTGATCCCTGGGTAACTAGGATTGTTCCTTTGGCAAGGGGGTAAATTAGAAACGAAATCATAGGGTGGCTCGGAGCACAGACCTTGGGAGTAAGGGTACTCACTAGCTAGGAAGCGTTCGATGTCAGAGTCCGAGTCTTCACTGAGGACTATGGGCTTCTGCTCAACACTAGTTTTAGGTTTATTCCTAGCCAGTCTCGATATGAGTCGAGCATTCTTTTTACCTTTGCTGTCAACAATAGGGTTACCTTTAACCTTTTTGCTCACAGGATTTTTTATATCCCCAACCTTCTCAGTTATAACATTGGGTAGGTCGATATCAGGGTCGATCGAGGGTTTAGGAGAGGGCAGTAGGTCAATGGAAATGCACGAGTGGCTCAACCTTAGTTTCACTGACCACAGGCTTGTCAACTTGGACAGGCTCTGCATCAGCAAAACCATTTTGAGAGATAAAATATTGCCAACTATCACCGTGAAGATTTAAGTGATGAACAACGATGAGTCTGATTAGGCCCTGGTGGGACAAGCTACTATCGGCCTTTTCGCGTTTAAACCTTTTTGACATTTTATAAAGGCTATGCTGGAAGTAGAATGGCATATTCAATGGATACCCCATAAAATTCATTAACAGTCGAAGATGATAAAGAAAAACCAGTCCATATTGACCCTCACAGGTCACGAATTGTTTAACCACCATCAAAAGATCATGCCATCTTGGTTTAAGAATGGAAATCGGCATACCTCTGTCACAGGATGTAACCTTTCGTGAGACGAACAGTAGTGGCCATGGAACCTCCTCAACTTTAGAGTTTTTGAACCATCGCTGGCTTGTGGCTGCTAACCCTGTGGAAGAGCTAATGAACTCTTCACTGATTTCAAGCTGAATGTCACCTACCTTAGCCCTACACCCATCAAAAGTCAGGGTGAACTGTTGTGCAACAAATAGATTAAAACCCTCAAACCATTGTATAAAGGGGAGCCAACCACTATCCTCTAAGTCTTTCCTGGCATTATCGAACAGTAGCAAGGCTTGGCTACCGTTTGGCTCAATTCGCACCACCGGTGCCATAGACAGGGTTCACGGTAAGTGATGTGAATGAGCCAGAGTTTGAATGCAACACACACAGGAGCAGAACGCTCGAAGGATTACCGAAGCTAGCAGAGGTGAAACAAGGATAGGAGCAACATTAATGACATCGTGCGAAGGTGGTGGAGCTATTTGTTGGCCATGCAGAATAGTCATTACCAATGGTACAACCGTCGGCGCTTTCAACTATTCAAATCACAACGCATAAGTGTTACAACTATGCCACTTCAATCAATCAATCGAAACCTTTGGTAAATGGATAAACCATGTGCGCAATCAAACGTTATGCCATAGTTTTAAAACCAAACACATAAATTGAAATCAATACCAATGTTTCGACTATGTGACATGCATTATATAGAATGATTCATACCAAGAGTTTAACCAATGTGCCAATGCATTTTATGTATACCAATGTGCCAAGTGGATTGATCAAATAACATGCAAACACAATCCCTAATGTATCACAAACTCAATGAAACAAATTCACACAATCAATCCAAGAATGTCAAATGAGTGCAGATCAAAAGGTCTTGGCAACTATATAATGATAAGTAAAACGTAAGCGCAATAGGAATATCGAAAAGAATGATAACGACAATTCAATAATTATTTAAATGCGACTTCGAAAGACCAAGTTTTCACGCTTACAATCGTGAAAACAAAAATGAAGGCAAGTGTGCAAATATCGCAAAAATAAAAGTGTCGTTTATTTGAGAATTGCGACAAAAAATTAAGGTTTGCAAAACAATGGTGTAGGCAGCTTATAAGACAGTGGAAAAATGTGAATTGGCTGCCAACAATGGCGACACACTGGTAGAAGCAATTATCTCTGCCAAAAGAACAAATTCAGATTAGGACAACAAAGATAATTCCAACTCAAAAACAACAACCAGAAAATCGTATAAACATCATCATTAACCAACTATTCCAGCAGTGTTTTAAAAGATGAAAATAGATAACAGTCTTAAGACCAGCGAGTCACGATATTAAAGATAAAATCTCCAATATTGTTGACAGAGCCACTGCTTCTAGTAGGCGTCTATAGCCTCGACAAGGTTTCCATTTAGCCCACTCTGACATCTGTATTCTGCCAAGAAGTTCTAGATTAGAATAAAGGACATTAAGAGGTTTCTTATTTGCAAATTTTCATATACCCGACATTGCTTCGCTGCTAGCGAGTCTGTTCAGTACCCCGACAAAGTTGTCTTGGCGTCATGCATGCATTTACCCGCTGCCAGCAGACCTGTTCAGCATCCCGTCAGGTTTACAAGCACTTCCCACAGCTTTATTAATAATTTATTTTATTTTGTTTTTCTTCAAAGATATATAGTTGAGCGGGGTGACGCTGAAAATCATGATATTTTAACATATTTTTTCAAACCTCATCAGTTTTTTTTTTCAGAACTGTCCTTTGTTAAGATCCAAAGATGTTTCATTTACAAAAGCAACTTCCTAAGGCAGGGAGACATCTTCTGAGTCATTCCTTTAATGAATAGGGAAAGCGTAAAAAGATAATAGATTATCATGACAAGCTTTACTCAGAGATTGAAATCAGTCAACTTCTTTCAAACATCAGACTTTTTGCCAACACAGATATAAATCTCAGAAATATACCACTGATGTTTATACAATTTTCTTAGCAGTTATTTCGGCGAAGGAATTTTTTGTTTTCTTTGTTTGAATAGCTCAGTGTACAGGTATGTGTATTTCCAAAAAACACAAACTGATAAATTCAAAGGAAAAATCAAAAACAAAAAGCAAACGAAAAAGCAAACAGAAGCAAAATATGTACATAGTATACAAGGGTTGTCATCAAGCAAAGTATCTTTTCAGGGCTTGGCCATTCATCGGATAGGTGTCAGGATGCCCTTCAAGATTTTGCAATCGAAAAGAACTGGGACCCAACTTTTCAGCAATTAAAAATGGTCCAAGCCATAAGTTTTGAAATTTAGTGTGTTCTCCCTTTCCCTCATGCGGTTTGTCCCATTTCAAGACGAGATCACCTACTTCGAAATTCCTATCAGAAGTAGAGTTAGAATCGAACCAAATTTTAACCAATAGTTGATGCTGATCTAACTTACGTTTAGCTTGGGCTCTTACCTCTTCTAGCTTCATCAAAGCGTTAATTCGGTTTTCCAAAGGGGGACAATCTTCTTCTTGGATTTTCTGTGACAACTGTAGCGAAGGAAGAAGAATGTGAGGTGGCAGAATTGCTTCTCTGCCATAAACGAGAAAAAAGGGGGAGTTACCTACAACAACTTTTGGTGTTACCCTATCATCCCACAACGTGTTTAACAGTGCATTGTGCCAATTTTTGTGATTTTCAACCACCATTCTCTTGAGGATTTTAATCAAGTTCTTGTTTGTCGATTCTGCCAATCCGTTGCCCTGGGGGTAATAGATAGCATAATACTTTAGTTTGATTCCTTTTTCCAAAGAGAACTCGCTCATCTCAAGAGAGGAAAAGTAAGAAGCATTATCGAATACTAAACAATCAGGGATACCAAAACGAGTGATAATATTTGAATTTAGAAAGGCAATTACTTGACTGGTGTTGACGGTTCTTAACGCGACAGCTTCAGACCACCAGGTAAAGTAATCTGTGGCTGTCACAATAAACTTGTGTTGTTGTGAAGAAGGGGGGTTGATTGGACCTATGATATCAAGGCCCCACTGCTGAAAAGGAGAATAAATTGAAACGGGTTGCAAAGGAAAGGCTGGTTTTTGTAACCGCCCTGATGCTTTCTGACAAATAACACACTTACGACACAAAGCATGGGCGTCTTTAAAAAGTGTGGGCCAGTAATAACCGTCTCTTAAAACCTTGTGAGCAGTGGTGTCACCACCAAAATGACCACCAGCTTCTCCTGCATGCAGCTCTAGCAAGACTTTTTCTGCTTCATCTTTTTCAAGACAACGCATCAGTACGCCGTCGAAACTTTGACGAAACAGGATACCATTAACCAGATGAAAGGAGGCAGACTTTAATCTCAACGCTCTTCTTTTAGCAGGGTCCAGGTGTGATCCAGGTGGATATCGGGGGCCACCCACCTTTTCCAAATGGCTCAAAACAGTTTTCTGGCCATTTTGGCAATTTACTATTTTTAGCAGGTTTTCACTTCCGGGGCCATTTTGAGGGCCTAAATGAATTTTTTTTGAGATTGAGGTTCTCAATAATATCCAAAGGCATGATTGATCCCCCCAAAATTAATCTCCTTGACGATACCTTTCCAACGAGCTATCACACGCCTAAAACGAAGATCGTATGCAAAAGTTACGACCCCGGGAAGTTGATGCACCAACTTACCCAAACGGGGCCCACATGACTTTTGGCGCTTCATCTCCTAGGGTT
>ML790271.1:331800-350827 GCA_009831015.1 Picea engelmannii | reverse complement strand
AAATCATGTATTACTGTATCTCTGTGTTTATGGTTGCATCTCTGATATATTTCTGTTATATTACTGGATATACGCGATATCTCTGTGCATTTCTTTATTATATCTCCGCTCTCATTTCGTGCCGAAAATAATCCGGATCAAGGGGGGGCTGACCCATGTTGAAGACAAAATCTTATATCGTCGTACCAAGGATTGACAGAGTTTTGTGCGCAACAGATTAGATTTTGATCGTGTTGTCCTAGGTTTGACGTATCGCTTTCTTCTTGCTGTCCTACTACTGAATCAACAACTAACTTGCATAACCCTTGGCCTCTCACTATCTAAGTTGGGGTGATTTCTAAGTCGTACTCCTGCAAGGAGGTGACCCAGTTAGCTCTCTTTTCACCTAGTTCCTTCTGCACTAACAAATTCCTCACGACTGGATAGGGGACAATGACTTTCGTCCTAGACTTGAAAAGATAGGACCGTAAGTGCTTGACTGCTTTGAAAACAGCATAGGCTTGTCGATCTACTGCTGGGTAATTAAGTTCAACACCTTTGAAAGCAGAGCTCATAAAGGAAATGGGTATTTCCTTGTTTTCGACATTCTTCTGGGTTAGGACGATGGCGTAGGAACGATCAGAAGGAAAAGTGTAGAGTGTGAAGTCTTGTAAAAAATCGGGGCTCATGAGAGACGGAGCGTCTATTATGGCCTTCTTTATTGCATTAAAAGCTTGATTTTCTAGGGGTCCCCAGTGATATTGGGTGTCTTTCTTAATTAGATTCTGCAAGGGTCTGACCATTTCGGAGAAGCTGGGGACAAATCTTCTCACAAAGTTAATCTAGCCTAAGAAAGACTGCATAGATTTTTTGGATGTAGGAGGGGGGAGTTTTGCGATGACCTGAGTCCTTTCAAGGTCAATAATCATCCCTTCATTTGACACAATAAAACCTAGGAGTTTACTCTGTTCTATTGCAAAGATGGATTTTTTAGGATTCAAGGAGATGTCGTATTTATGACATCGCTGTAGAACGGCTCGTAAGTGAGCTAGATGATCATTTTTGTTTTTAGAAAATACAGTAACATCATCTAAGTAAACTACGATGGACTGATTGATTAAGCCTCAGAAAGAAATGTCCATTGCTCTTTGGAAAGTGGCACCATCATTAATCAATCCAAAGGGTATTTTTCGATAAGCATAAGTGCCCCACGGGGTATGGAAGGTAGTTTTAAGTTGGTCTGGTGGAGACATCAGGACTTGGTTGTACCCCGAGAAACCATCTAGTAAGGATAGCCTCTCAAAACCAGATACCTGTTGAAGGATCTGTTCCATGGGTGGGACAGGATAGTTGTCTTTATCAGACGCTCTATTAAGGTTTCAGAAATCGACGCAGAGTCGGATTTCCCCACTTTTCTTCTGGACTGGGACAAGATTAAAAAACCACTGAGTGTGCCTAACAGGAAAAATTATCTTAGCATTTAGGAGTTTATTCAATTCTTTTTGAACGGTCGGTTCGAGCTTAGGGTGCATTTTTCTCAATTTGTGTTGAAAGGGTAAGGTTTGGGGCTTCATAGGAATGACATGCTGTATGATGTTAGGGTCAAAAGTTTTAAGGTCATCATACGTCCATGCAAAGACATCTTTAAATTCTTTGAACAATTGAACAAATGCAACTTTTTCTTGTTCAGAACATCCTACCCCTAGATTAATGCACTGTGGATTGTCCTTAGTTCCTAAGTTTACCTTTTCATAAGATAACGAGGAACTATTGGTTTTACAGTTGACCGATTTTTTAAATTTATCTTGAAGATCATAAAACTTCTCTAATCTAACTACAGATTTAGGGATTGAGTTTACCATATCCGATGAAGATTCAGGAGTTCTCGGATCTTGTATTACCGTGAAATCGCGCAAATTTTCATGATGTGTGTGTTCGTCTATCACCGCGCCTTGAAATTTTCTTCCACGTGCAGAAAGTTAATAATCTGCTGATCATCGTCAAAGACTCTCCAGTTTATGATGTTGTCTGGCACTAATGGCCGGAACAACAGTTCGACGGAAAATGCATATGGGGACAAGCCTTCTGCAGGAAGAAGTTTAGAAGATACGTTATCTAATAGATCTGCTTCAGAGTTATTCAATCTAGGAATAGAATTTATATTGAAAGCATAAAATTTATTCATTAAATTCCATACCTCGGATTGGTAGCTTTTCAGACGTGGAGACAGACAGTGGATAGAATCTCTTACCTGTCTAACCACTATTTTAGAGTCGCCAAAGACGGTCAGATTTTGAATGTTCATATCTAAAGCTTTTCTGAGACCTTGCAGTAAAGCCTCATATTCTGCAGTGTTATTAGTACATTCAAATTCTAACCTACATGCAATCAATGTTTTGTTACCTACCGGATCGATAATGATGCAGCCTGCACCAACTCCTTCTTTGGACTTTGACCCGTCGAAATAAAGAGACCAAATTTGATTTCCATCGGGTACATGAGATCGTTGCGTAGAAGTTGTTGGCTGTACATATGCTACAATCTCGAACTGCTATTCTGGATTGGTGATAGCTGAAGCTTCGGCCATGAAGTTGCCGAAAAAGGTGTCCATCCCTTGTACTTCGGGTGAATCAGCAGAAGGTGTAAATGGTTTGTTGGGATTGTTTAAATCTGTGACCGTGAACTTAAGGTAGCGTTCACGATTTACCTTGATCTTGTTAGGCTTTCCATTGTCTGGAAGCCATAGGTGAGACCAATCTGTCACAAAATAACCGTGTAACTGCTCCGACTAGTCCCTGCTTAAAAACATACCATACACTTCTGGAATATCCACAACAATAATATCAATGACTTGATGGACCTTGGGGTTAGACGATAATCTAATAAGCACATTCTTTAGTTTGCCTATAACTTTAACATTTGTCCGATCAAGTTGTATGATTTTTAAATTAGATGGTTCAACTTCTGCGTTAATATTTTGGCAAATAGACCATGTCATCACATTAGATGACGCTCCTGAGTCTACCATACAGTTGTGCATGTTTCTATTAAAGATTTTGAAAGTTAACAAAAATGGAGGTACATTTTTGCGAGTACTAAGAGTGGTAGCTTGTGGCTTTTTACTCGCAGTTTCTAAAGCTACTTTATCTACATTATTTACATTATTTACATTACTTACAGGAAGGCTTCCTTTATCTTGAGAATCATGATTGTTTTTAGTGGAAGTCTTCTGAGGGACTTTGTTTTGCACAACCTTGTTACCACTTGAATTACCATTTTTTCCATTGTCTGAGATATTTTGTAACATTTTTTGTAGCAGAAATGGAAATTTCAATAACTCATAAACATAAATGTTAGCTCTCAACTTTTTAAGATCTTCAACTACATCATAATCTACGTTGGGGTTCACATTACTCTGTTTAGTCTCAGCTGATTTAGATTTCTTTGGAGGCGAAGTTGTAGTGTTTTCGGAAGAAGGTTTGTTTATTGTCTTACTCCTGGTATTATAGGGATGTACTGTCTCGAAGTTAGCTTGAAAGATGCTATCCAATAAGTGTGCAAAAATGTTTGGAGAAGGCTCTTATTCTTGAAGTGTCTCTTGTTCAACTACCTCCTCAGGACTCTCAGGAGGCATCAAGTTATCTTGGGCTTCTAGAATTGTTTGAAGAGCGCATTGCAGAGTTTGTAGATTATGGCCTTCAGTGGTTGGATTAGGTTGATTGGTGGGAAAGGTCTTCTTGAACGGGGGTTTGTAAGGCCCTTTTCTCGAGGAAGCTTCGTCGGTCGTCCTTTTTAAGTCTATAACTTGATTTGACAGTTTTTGAGCAACTTTACTTAAGTTTTCTAAATCAGAGCTTTCAGGTTGTGTTTTACTTTGAGTGGGTCTAGGGAGGATTTTGATCTTCTTTTTGGAAGAAGAACTAGTCTCTGTTTCGTTGCTAGTAGAGTCTTTCAGACCAAGTATGTCTTTTTCAATCTGGCTGGCCTCCTCGAAGTCTTCTAACAACGTGGCTTTCTTATATTGTTTAACCCAAATAGATATACTTTGATGCAAAGATTTAGTGTAGTATGCTATTATAAGACTCTCAGCAGGCATGGAATCCATAGGGATTCAGTTTTTAAGTGTTAAGAATCTTTGATTAAAGTCTTTAACTTTTTCTTTTGGGTTCATTCTTAAGCTAGAAAGGTCCATGACTAGGACTTCTGGAGGCTTACCGTCTCCGAAATTTTCCAAAAAGCATGACTCAAACTTTTCCCAAGACATGATGGTATGGGGCTGCTGGGCAAAGTACCATATGGATGCATTTCCCTTGAAAGTATAGGGGAAAAACCTACAGACAACGTCTTCATGTTCAACATTGCGGAGTCTTATGGCTAACATAAACTTTTTAATGTGATCTTCAACGATCTGTTTTGAGTCAGGGTCAAACTTGGGAAGCCATTTCTCTGGGTGTTTAGGTAAAGGATGCTAAGCTCCAGGTACAACTACGACATCCTGGTCAAGACAAGTTCTAGCAGGGTTGTTCTGATTTTGCATTGGTGTAGTGGGTGTGGAAGGCTGAGAAAGGGAATTGCCTTCATCAGAGGAATCTCCTCCAGAAGAGGAAGGAGATGATGGAGGTGGTGAAGGAGGTATCCCAAATCCTCCTGCAGTAGGATTTAGGATTGGATCTGAAGGATTCACAGTGAGGTTAGTGCCTCCTAATTGTTCTCTGATATCAGATAAATCCAAAGGTTGGTCCAATGGTCGGATAGGTTTCCTCAAACGGGCTAAGGCACTATGAGTTCTTATAATAGATTGACGAACAATCTCTTGTATGTCACCACCTGTAGGATTAGGGGTTGTTGGCTCAACTGTGATTTGTGGATCATCGGTTGAAGTGATTGTTGTTTGAAGGGGAATATTATCGTTCGAATGGCTTCTAGTCACTATAGGTGAGCGATTAGGTGGTGGAGGAGTCTTGCGACTGTCTCGTGCCATAAATTAAATTCAGGCCCTCCTTCTAGCGCCATTTGTTGACGGGCGAAATTGACCGTCCGTCAACCAGAAGAGTGGAACCGGTCCGGGGTTGTCTAATAACCCAAGTCATTTGGGATGAACCACCCTGACGGGTTTAGAGGCTCTGTTAGCCGATCTAAGTCCTAAGAAAAACAAAAAGAAAACTACTCTAAATTAACTAATCTAACTAAAAACAACTATTAAAACAAACTAAACTAATCTAACTAAAAAGAAATAAAACAAACTAATAAACTAATCTAACTATTCTATATATATACAAACTACTATCTAATACTATACTAACTCTAAGAAATTAAATATTCTAACTACTAACTGAAATAAATCTTATTCCCAAAATGTACAATAATTACAATTTACAGATTTGAATGAAAACCTGAAAAACTCATTTGTATTCTGTCCTAAGACAGGGAGAGCTATTGTTTTTTGATTTTATAATTTTATGAAAATAAATCAAACGAAAACTAACTAAAGTAAACAACTAATATACTAACTCTAACTACTAATCCAAACTACACATATATCTAACTAAACTACTTAAATTATACTAACAAATTAACTACCAAATACTAAAAAAAACAAACTGACTTGAAGAAATGCTTCAGGTTTGTCCTGTATGCAATGATTGTCTTAGCTGATCAGAGGGAGGAAACCCGCACCGAATTATCCAGGAGCTTGTTTTAAACAATAAGCTACAATGCTCTGCAAATATGATTATAGGACAAACAAGACATACAAAATTTACAACAATCTTATGATTTATAAATCTTCACAATTAGATAAACCTGTATGCAAAGACTTATACGAAATGATTCAATTAACGAAGAAGAGAAATTTGTGATTCATTAACTGAAACCAAGTAATCGCTGTACTTTTAAAATGATGAAAGAAATGAGATATGGATAAGACATTAATCAAATCATATCATCCTGCAATATATTATGATAGCTAAAGTAGTCTATAATCAACTACAAAGCGATATGCATAAACTTGAAACAAAAGATTGATATATTGAAAGCGAAAGATGTAGCAAGACATCAACTCTTGTCTCAGTTTGTATTAGAAATCCATAGCCTGGTTCTCCCACAAGTGAGGATGCTCTTATTACAAAAAATAATAAGTATTTAAAGACCTTCCACAGGGTAAAACATCCCTGTGGAAGTTATCAAAACTGTTTACAGAAAATCTGGGAAATATCCCAAGTCTGACTAAACTAGGAACCTAAAATAAAAACTATATCACACAAATATCTCCTAGACTGTCCAGCATGCCCAATGTAATTCGGATGTACCTGAAAGGGGTAAAAAATGGACAAGTTAGGAGGATATTTTGTTAATGAAAATGATAAAAATCTAATTCTATAGACTAGCTACAGAATCTTGCGATTCTGTAGCTAGTCTAAATCAGACATAGAATCAGCATTAAAATCAATTAAAATCTTTGAAAATACATTCAAACTATCAAAAGATATTTGATTTCTAAAATCCTTATTCAAATTGACACTTGTATGCAATTTGAACAAACTAAATCAAACGATAAACTAGATAGCTCTACTCTGTTTAATTCGTTACCAATTCAGGTATACAAAATCGTATCGAATAGTAATGAAATCGTTTCATATCAAATTGAAATTGATACAATTAAACAAATCATAGGAAATCGTTTATGATGCCTCATCAACAGGAAACACGATCGAATCCATACGAAAACAACAAGATCATTTTCAAATTGATATAACTGTATTAACATAAACCAATGATCCATGTCATTAGCGAATCAAATCAAAAGTGGTGTGTAAATTAACTCAAATGAAATATTAACAGGATCAATCAGTTGATAACGGGGTGTGTAAGAGTTGTCCAATTGTTTATTATTGCTAATTGGGGCAGACAAATTTGATTGACATTCAACAAAAGCATCACTTGAATTCATTTCAAAACGAACTATTAACCGAATTTTCTCATACGAATTCGACAGAGATAACATATATCGATCTGAGTTAACAAAGTCATTTTGAAAATTAAAATCAAACAGAGAAGCATCAAGTCTATTTTTGATACGAATCCAACTCATAAAAACAATCGTGCTAACTGAAGATACGCAACAACCCAATCAAAACAAAAGAGAATCGAATAGTTCGAGTTTGACATAGTCGTTGTGAATCAAAGCAATTCCATGATTCGGGCACAGAGATATTTAACACAGGTCAGATATAATCCAAATCCAAACAAAAATGTTGACATAATAGAGTCATTTTTAATAGGCTACATCATATTTATCAAGCCAATTCAATTACTATGAAACCGTTTTAACAATCAAATCACAAGAACGAAATCAGAGTCGTTGATATCCAATGACAACAACATAATATTAAATCAAAACAGAACCGTGTTCTAATTTTAGCATAAAAACTCCTGTTCAGGTTGGATACAAACAAATCCAATCGAAAGAAAACCATTGATTTCGTTAACTCAAAACAGACAAACGAATCAAATCCAATGAAAACCAATCAATTGCTAAACTGGGCACGACCAAATCATTCAACCGAATCATAACTTTATTTAATTTTAGCAAAATGAAAATAATGTACAGGATCCACAACATAACCAGCTGTTACAGAGTCATTTCGAACAATGGACAGAGCTATTTGAAAACCAAACTCAAATCATTATATTAATCCTAGCAATTCACAAAATGAAATTGATACCTAAATTCATACCTAGATGACGAGTAGACAACTTGATCATGACATTTTGGAATTGACAACGGCTGTAGCCGATTTGACATTCCTAAATATGATGGAACTAGTGGTTTTCTGCTTCCTATCATTTGCTTGAAGCTTGTCCCTTTGGCTTGTCAATACTGCAACTTGGTTTTCCAATGATTTGATTTTCGACTGTAATAAGGGAACGTCTGTATAGTAGCGTTCCAACCACACATTACATTGGTCACATGACTACTGTTCGGGCTTTAAAAATGCAGGTGAGGGTTTGGTTAAATTTTTGAGGGTTTCGTTAGGTAGCTTGATCCCTAGGTAACTAGGATTGTTCCTTAGGCAAGGGGGTAAATTAGAAACGAAATCATAGGGTGGCTCGGAGCACAGACCTTGGGAGTAAGGGTACTCACTAGCTAGGAAGCGTTCGATGTCAGAGTCTGAGTCTTCACTGAGGACTATGGGCTTCTGCTCAGCACTAGGTTTAGGTTTATTCCTATCTAGTCTCGATATGAGTCGAGAATTCTTTTTACCTTTGCCATCAACAATAGGGTTACCTTTAACCTTTTTTCTCACAGGAGTTTTTATAGCCCCAACCTTCTCAGTTATAACGTTGGGTAGGTTGATATCAAGGTCGATCGAGTGTTTAGGAGAGGGCAGTAGGTCAATGGAAAGGCACGGGTGGCTCGACCTTAGTTTCACTAACCACAGGCTTGTCAACTTGGATAGGCTCTGCATCAACAAAACCATTTCGAGAGATAAAAGCTTGCCAACTATCACCGTGAAGATTTGAGTGATGAACAAAGATGAGTCTGATTAGGCTGTGGTGGAACAAGCTACTATCGACCTTTTCTCATTTAAACCTTTTTGACATTTTATAAAGGCTACGCTGGAAGTAGAATGGCATATTCAATGGATACCCCATAAAATTCATTAACAGTCGAAGATGATAAAGAAAAACCAATCCATATCGACCCTCACAGGTCACAAATTGTTTAACCACCATCAAAATATCATTCCATCTTGGTTTAAGCGTGGAAATCGACATACCTCTGTCATAGGATGTAACCTTTCATGAGACAAACAATAGTGGCCATGGCACCTCCTCAACTTTAGAGTTTTTGAACCATCGTTGGCCCGTGGCTGCTAACCGTGTGTAAGAGTTGATGAACTCTTCACTGATTTCAAGTTGAATGTCACCTACCTTAGCCCTACACCCATCAAAAGTCAGGGCGAACTGTTGTGCAAAAAATAGATTAAAACCCTCAAACTACTGTATAAAGGTGAGCCAACCACTATCCTCTAAGTCTTTTCAGGCGTTATCGAATAGTAGCAAGGCTTGGCTACCGTTCGGCTCAATTCGCACCACTAGTGCCATAAACAGGTTTCACGGTAATCGATGTGAATGAGCCAGGGTTTGAACGCAACACACACAGGAGCATAACACTCAAAGGATTACCGAAGCTAGCAGAGGTGAAACAGGGATAGGAGAAACATTAATGACATCGTGCGAAGGTGGTGGAGATATTTGCTGGCCATGTAGAATAGTCATTACCAATGGTACAACCGCCACCGCTTTCAACTATTCAAATCACAATGGATAAGTGTTACAACTATGCCACTTTAATCAATCAATCGAAACCTTTGGTAAATGGATAAACCATGCACACAATCAAAGGTTATGCCATAGTTTTAAAACCAAACACATAAATCGAAATCAATACCAATGTTTTGACTATGTGACATGTGTTATATAGAACGATTCATACCAAGAGTTTAACCAATGTGCCACTGCGTTTTATTTATACCAATGTGCCAAGTGGATTGATCAAATAACATGCAAACAAAATCCCAAATGTATCACAAACTCAATGAAACAAATTCACACAATCAATCCAAGAATGTCAAATGATTGCAGATCAAAAGGTCTTGCCAACTATATAATGATAACTAAAACGTAAGCGCAAAAGGCATATCGACAAGAATGATAACGACAATTCAATAATTATTTAAATGTGACTTTGAAAGACCAAGTTTTCACGCTTACAGTCGTGAAAACAAAAACGAAGGAAAGTGTGCAAATATCGCAAAAATAAAAGTGTCGTTTATTTGAGAATTGCGACGAAAAATTAATGTTTACAAAACACTGGTGTAGGCAGCTTATAAGACAGTGGAAAAATGTGAATTGGATGGAAACACACCCCCAACATTGGATTGGTGGTATTCCTCTTTTCCCCAAGGGATCCTCTTTCTTGGATATGTCCTTAGACGATCGACCTTATTGATTTTTATTACGGTTGTTTCTATTGAAAGGAGGTTTGAACCCCTTCCTCCTCTGATTAGATTTTTCCTTATTCTTATCCTTCCAATATTTCTGCAAGTATTCTCTGCCTTTGCCTTGCTCATATAGATACTTATCCTTCCTGATGGTCTTATTCAATGTGCTAGGCTCATCATATTGAATCTTCTCATTATAAAAGGATGCCAGCCCACTTAAAAAACTCTGTATCTTCACTTTTTCATATTTGATAAATTCTACATACTTCAAAAATCCCAAGAACTTCTTGTCATATTCCATCATGGTCTTTATTCCAAAACTTAGCTCAAATATCTCTTTCATCTTATTTTCATAGAATTTATATGAAAGGTACTCCTTCTAAAAATATTTCTTGAACTGCTTCCAAGTGATCTTGCTCTCATTAATGTGCTCAACTTGCTTAAGTTGATCCCACCACATAGTAACTTTTCCATTTAAATGGTAAGTGGAAATTATGGCTTCTAGTTTTGAGGAGTAGTGATGCAATTGAAAATACCTCCTGAGTCCAAGAATCCATGCTTCAACATCATCTTCCCTTTCTCTTTCACCATTAAAGGATGGTGGCTTAAGTTTCCTCAACTCTCCTTGCAAACTTCCCAACTCATGCCTTCTTATTTGGTGCATAATAGGAGACACTTCTGGACTACTTATGGACTCCTCAGATGCATAAAATTTCTTTGTTGAGTAAGGATGTGGGTGATGTCTATGAGTTCTATTGGCACTTCTTAAATGATCATATCTTATGTATTTACCTCTTATTTCATGATATCTTTCTCCTTCCTCCTACTTTAAGTCTGATCCATTCCTTGCTTTCCTATTCAACTGATTTAGGCTTTGCATTACTTGAGCATTTATCTAGTTTTTTTCTCTCATCAACCTCTCATTGCCTTGTTCTTAACTCGTCACTTCCATTTTCAGGCTTCTCACAGTCTCTATTAAGGTTTCTTGTTCCCCTTTTCTCCAGTTCCCATTTGACTCTATCTCTGCATTACCAACACCGATATTTTGACCTTCGGCTTCTTTATCATGACTGAAGTCTCCCTCTACTTCCTCCATTTATAGAATATTAATTCTTATATTGAACTAATATGTTTATACTCCCTAAGTCTACAAAATGTACAAGCAAGTGTTTTGTTAGAATTATGCATATTATAAAAAAAATTCCAAACAATGCTATAGGTCCTTTTTCTACCCAATTCATGAAGCAATATGTCACCATACTCCAAATTATAACAATAGAATGTCATTCTCCTTTGAATTATATTTCTAATGACTATTCCCATTCCCCAATCCGATATTTGATATGAAATGTATGGCTTCCTGAAAAAGTCACTTTCACCCCTTTTGTGCAAACAAGATCTTGTAGCAGCAATGGAATGGTTGTGTGCTAATATTTTGAATTTTTTCACAAGCTCCTTAAATCGGTACAAAATTTGAAATGTTCACAAACGTTTCCTTCAATCCACTTTCCTTGTGACCGCAGGCTTGAAACCACGATGGTCCATGGGCTTATCCACTCTAAGAAATGATCCTTTAATGCTTTTCTCCTTATTCCTCCACTGATATAGGAGAATCAAATGAAATCTGCACCATTGATCATGGTCAAGATAAGATCCAATGGTAGAGATCCATAGTAAAAATTGAAGTTGCTTGATCATTAATTTTCTGGAGGTTACACGCTTTAGATATGGATCATTAGTTGATTTGGTGACGTTTCATGCCAATATTAATGCACACAGTGGACAAGATGCTAACATGCCATGATGTTGAGATACATGGACCATTGATCTCAACGGTTGATTAAAACACAACTGTTGAATCATCCTTTTCATTGGATGATTGTTTGGGCCTTTAATCAACCACTTTACCTTATCATGAGATCGGTGCTAGAACCAGGTCCTCCAAACTTCGAAATTCTTGCATTCTTCCATGGTTAATACTTCTCTAAGTACACTTCTATGAAGTTCTTATATTATTTTTGTTGATTAATTCAGTTGGTTTTCATTGATGTCAACCCTTGAAGAAATTTTGATAGCGAATTTCGGTACCACAAAGGTTTGGGTAATGGACCCAAGTTTGTTTGATGGATAATGGTATTATTTTTGATGTATTGTAGGTGATAATATTATAGATGGATAGTACATGTCATGCCATTTCCGTTGGTATGTGGAACATCACATAACTCCTCACGGTTAGATATTTATGGCCATGTGAAGTTGGAGAACCCTCATGAGTCATCTAGAAGCCTCAAAAGGTCAAAGTAGTCAAAGTGATTGCAAAGAAGAAATTATTTAAATAATAAAGTGAAGTGATGAGTTTACTATAAGTTGAAGTGGATACAAAATAAATTATTTAAATAATAAATTTAATGGAGAAATTACTAAGTGGACAAGTGGTTAGCAGTGGGTTAGCCCTAAAATAAGGACACTGGTTTAAGATGGTTAGAAGGTAATTTAAATAATAAAGTGAAGTGATGAGTGTACTATAAGTCAAAGTGGATAAAAAAGAAATAATTTAAATAATAAATTTAATGGATAAATTACTAGGTGGACAAGTGGTTATAAGTGGGTTAGCCCTAAAATAAGGAAAGTGGGTTAAGATGGTTAGAAGGTAACCCCTTGAGGAAGCTACATAAAAGTATAAATAAGAGGAAAGAGTCTTTCATTTTAAAACAGACTTGAGCATATTGAATATCTATAAGTGACTGAGGTAACCAAAGGATATCTAAGATGAATTTAAGAGGGAAGGTGAAGTAAAGAAGGCCGAAATTCAAGGGAGGATAAATTATTTTGATGATTCTTGCTAAGGTATGTTATTTACAGGTCATCTCACCATTTTCACAATAACATTTTTTCTAGTATGATTCAGACAATGAAATTGTGAGTCCATTGAGGAAACATATCCAAGTAGATGTGATAAAAATTTAAGCTTATGGATCTTTGTATGTTTGGAGTTACACTCCGTGGAAAATAGGGTTTGTGGATGGTCCTAAAACTCGTCTAAAACAAGTGTTTCAGGTAAAAACATCATAACTTCTTCATAACAGATTCAAATTTAGTAAGACCAAATGTATTGGTTATAGTATATTCTATAGTATGTTGTGTACCATTTTCATATCTATACAGAAAATATTACGTGTAGGGCATTCCCTACAAGTTTGATCTCCAGAATAAGCCAAAATTCAACAAGGTATGCCATTTTTTCTATAACTCCTTTTTCTGGGAGGTTCCAAGAAGTGAAACCTGGAAGAATTATAGAAAAGACACTGAAGAACATTGTGTACTAGTTTTATACCTTTATTCATTATAGGTACATAGTTATTATTATTGCAAGTTGGGATTGTTGACTAATCCAAAACTATTCATGTGAGACTAAAGTAAAGTTTGATGAAAATGTCAGTCTCTTGATTTTAAAGTTAAGGAAGGTTTGCAGGTATGTGGTCATATAAAACAGGTCTATTATAGAGTTACAAATCAGATTTGGAGGATGAAATTAATGAGGGATTTTGGTTGAGGTACATGTTGGGTACATGGTTGAGACACATAGTTGATGAGTTGGCACATATATGAGGTGTATAGTTGATGATGTTAGTACATCTTGATGAGTCATAGTTTATGAGTAGTTGATGCATGATTGGTGCATACTTGGTACATGGTTGGAGGCACTTGTTAGTAGTATTTTTGACACATGGTTTATGGATGATGTAGCATACTTGTCTTGGTATATTATTAGAATCACGTATTGATCTTGGTGATGATTATGAGTTGTTGTGTTATGCTTGGTTGATGTGCATATTGGTGATATTGTGCATATGGTTGATAGTTGTCTTGGTGATTGATCTTGGTGAGTATATATGATTTGGTTGATAAGATTGATGAGACATGTTGTTGTGATGGTTTGTTTGGACAGGTTATTGTAATAGTTTATTGGTACAGGTTGTTACAGGTTGATTACAAGTTTATTGGTATAGGTTTACAACAATATATCTCACAGTGATAATGTGACAGTGGTTCCATCATTCTACTTCTACGTCGGGGAGGTTATACAGGGAAAGGACACGTGGTTGTAGCCACCTTCTGGTTGTAGCCAGAGAACATAGGGGGTTGTAACCTCCTTCTTGTTGTAGCCAGAGAATTGGGGAGTTGGAGCTTCCCTCGGGTTGTAACCTGAGAAACTAGGGGGTTGTAGCCTCATTCTGGTTGTAGCTAGAGAATTGGGGAGTTGGAGCTTCCTTCAGGTTGTAGCTTGAGAAACTAGAGTTTTGGAGCCTCCTTCCAGTTGCAGTTGGATAAAAAAGGAAGTTAGTGATTCCAATAAATATAATTCTTAAAGACATATAAGAAAAATCATTCTGTGGTTTTCTCTCGGTTTGGGTTTCCACGTAAAAAGACTGGTGTATGATGTATGTGTATGATTTCTCATTTGTTCATTGTCTATTTACTCTACAACTATTGTATGATAATTCTACATTGATATAACACTTTCATTTTGTGGTTAAAAAGGATTAAATTCCTCTATTATTGATTCACCACCCCTCTTAGTAATCCAACAATTGGAATCAGAGCAGGTTCCTTTAGGAAACAATTTTACCACTGGAAGGAGATCATGGATTACTAAGAATGGATTACCACTATTTAATGGTCATAATGGTTTTAAGTATGAGCTATGGAGTGGAAGAACTAAAGTATTTTTACAGGGACATGCCTATTATATTTGGCTATCACTCATTATAGGATATGATAGTTCAAAAAGGGAAAATACTGCAGCCAATAAGGAATTGAAGAAGAGTAACAAAATAGCAATGGATTTCATCTGGGAAGGAATACCTAATCAGGTAAGAGAAAAGGTTGGTAAATTTTCATCATCCAAAGAACTCTGGGATAAGTTACATGATATATATTCTTCACCCATTGCAAATTCAAAAAATGCCAAAGAATATGCATGTACAGATCAAGAAGAAATATGTTAACCATGTCAAATAGATTCAGAAAATGAAGAGTACATAATCAATAGAGTTATGTTGTTTTTCTTTAATTGTGAAAACGTGAACATCTTTAAATAAAATTCCATGAAGGAAATGAGACAGAAAAAATAATTGAAAAAGAATACAATTATGAAGCAGAATTGATTAGTGATTTAGATGAACTAAGAAAAGAAAGAGAAGAAAACAAGTCACTCAAGAAAGAATTGATGAAACAAAAGGAAAGTGTTCACATTTTTGAAGAAGCCAAACGGGTCATCAAGAACTTAATAACTCAACTAGAGGAAGCTAGAAAGATCGAATAAGATATTGAATACCAAAAGAAAAATTTGGAAGCCAACATAGTAGCACAAAAGGAAGAAGCAAAAATGAGAGAGAAGATATTGACATATCATCTTAAGGAAAGAATTAGCAATCTAAACCATCTTGAGGCAGAGTTTGTTCAAGAAGAGAAAGGACTTGAAGAAGAAATAATCACATTAAAAACCCATCTTGAAGAAGAGAAAAGAATAGAAGAAGTCATGAAGTCTCAGATAATGAAGAAAGAATAAGAGGTTGAGAAGCTTGAAGAAGAAGTAATCACATTGAGAAGTAAAATCGTCAAGCTCAACAAGAACATTGAAGAGACAGAAACTTCCACTTTAGTGATAGAGAATGAAGAGAAGCAATCTAGGTTGATAGAAAAGAAGAATGAAGAAAATAGAAAGAGTTATGGATAAGTACTCAAAGGAAGGAATCATGGTCAACCAGAATCTAATAAAACTATCGAAGATACATCTTCAAAAAGAGCATCCATGTTCAAGCCACAAAGAATATTTAATCATGATCATGATCAGTCAAGACATAAATTCAGAAGGACTACACCACAAACAAAATCATTCACTCCCAGGTATACAAATTTCTTTTATGGTCATTGTTTTTATTGTACTAATTTTGGACATAAGGTTTCATATTGCAGGGATTATAAAAGAAATTTTCAAGCAAGAAATGCCTATGTGGCCCCACGTAACATTGAATGTTACAAATGTCATAACTATGGAAACATAGCTAGTGATTGTAGACACATGATCAATACTTCCATGAAAGAGAACACTGGTATTGGATATAAGAAAGTATGGATAAGTAAACACGAAGAACAAGTGAACAAAGACCAGGTCCCAGAGATCGCAAGATTGTCAATAAAACGAGATGAAGAAAATTCTAGGGAGAAAAGGAAATATGTCAGACACATAATGGTTTGGAAAATAACTAAAAGACAAGAAGGATAGATGAATAAGGAATAGGTTCAAGATATTGTAATTTCGGGCATTGTAGTAAAAGATGAATCCGTAAACAGAAGGAAAGAATTCAGAGCTCAGAGAGATGATGAATCTACCAATGAAGATGATGATGAATACACATTAGAGAAGGAATTGTTTTGATCCATAAAGATTAGAGACTCCCAGTTAACATGAATATTAGACAGGGGGAGTCTATGCGATAGCTATGACAAACTAAAGAACCATCCTTTGAGAAGCTTGCAGAGTTTGAGTAGACAGATCCAGAGTAGTTAGTTAGCAAAAGTACAATCATCTATAGTAGTGAAGACTTCATGATAGTATAGTGATAAGTTGTGTAGTAGATTCTTGGAAAGTATGGACATAGATGGATCTGTAAGAAGGTCTGGACAAATATATGACAATGGAGGAGAGCATGGATTCATAGATTGGTTCATAGCATGTTTCAGAGACAAATGAACATTATCATAATGGATGATAATTACACAGGAAATGGCTTGAACAATGCTAATGGATTCCAAATTGATAGATATTTTTTTGGACACTTGCAATGCATACAACAGTTCACATTTAGAAAATATTAATGCTCAAAAAAACAATGACAAAACTCCCTACGAGCTATGGAAAGAAAGAAGAGTAAATGTGAAGCACTTCAGAGTCTTTGGAAGAAAATTCTACATCAAAAGAGAAGATGGTAGAATGGGAAAGTTTGAATCTCATGTGGAAAAATGAGTACTTGTTGGTTACTCAAGTACAAGGAAAGCATACAAGTGTTACAATCTGAGATTGAATTTTTTTTTGGAAAACATCAATGTAACAATTGATGAAACAAGTGGACGAGAATCAAAGAAAGAAGAAAATGAATCAGTTGAACAACTTTACGAAGAAGAAACAAAATATGAAGAATTGGATCAAATAGAGAAGAATGACACTTGGAAATTGGTTCCAAGACCAAAGAATAAGAATGTGATTGGCACAAAATGGGTTTTCATAAATAAATTGAATGAAGATGGACATTTTACAAGGAACAAATCTATATTGATATGTAAATGATATGCACAGGTTGAAGGAATTGACTTTGAAGATACGTTTTCCCCAGTTGCCAGAATGGAATAAATCTGATTTCTCTTAGCTTATGCATGGTCCAAGAATATTAAAGTGTATCGGATGGATGTGAAATCAATTGTTTTGAGCGAGGAACTTGAAGAAGATGACTACATTGAACAACCAAAAGTATTCCAGTTGTCAGAGAATGCAGATTATGTGTGCAAATTGAAGAAGGCCTTGTATGGTCTAAAATAGGCTCCCAGAGCATGGTACTCTAGACTAGATAAATATCTACAACATGTAGGGTTCAGAAAAGGAACTGTAGACAACAACCTCTACATCAAGGTTAAGACAAAAATTTGCAAAGGATATGCATAATTAATTTGAAATTTCATTACTCATAGAACTATCTTTCTTTCTGGGTCTTCAGATATGTCAAAGAAACCAAGGAATTTGTATTTCTCAAACTAAGTATATCAGAGAAATGTGAAAGAAGTTCAGAATGGAATATTGAAAACCAATTACCACTCCTATGAAAGCTCATTTCTAGTTGAGAAAATATAATGATTCAAAGTCTATAGACCAGAGGCAATATAGGTCAATGATTGGTAGCTTACTATATGTGAGAACATCTAGACCATATGTAATGCAGGAAGTTGGATAGGTGGAACGATTTCAAGCAACACCAAAGGAATCACATGTCTTAGTAGTGAAAAGGATTTTCAAATATATCAAATGAACATAAGAGTTTGTATTATGGTATCCAAAAGGAAATTATCTATCACTTATTTCCTACACAAGTGCAGATTGGGAAGGCTGCATTGATGACTGATGAAGCACTAGTGGAGCTGAAGAAATTAAACACAAGAAATTAGAGACAAGAACAACAACATGGCGGAAAAGGCATAATAGCCAACACACATTTATTCACTCCAATGTTACATATTTATAGTACAATGGGTGATGCCACCTCATAGAGAGATTTGTTCTAGATCCTAAAATCATGCATTATGACTAGGCTAGGCAATCTTAACTAACTCATTAGTCATCACTTGAGAATATATTACTAATATCCTAAATGAATAATACAAATATAGGTGACAATTTAGACTTAGTGATTGGTAAAGGTAAGCCATAGGCTAACATTCCCCCCCTCAATCACAAGTCTGATTAATAATACCAACAATAAAGTATAAATCGGTATCAATTCCATGTCTTCATACTGAAACTCCTGAGCTGAGTCGCAATGAAGAACTGCCTGAAAAACCGCCAAATCTGGATGCTAAGAAATCTGGAAAACCTCACTGTGTAATCATGTGAGCCAGAATGCCAACAAATTTATTCACTGATGTGAACTCCAATATGATGAGAGCGAACAAAGAGAAGTGAATCAGCTACAAGTCTGCCACATCCCTGAAAATGCCTGACAACTCAATCAATGCCAAGCTGCAATACAAAAGAATCCATCTTTCCTCTGCTAGATCCAATGATCAAAGGTGAACCAAATGTTCACATCATTTTCTCTCAAAAAACAACATCCCTGTGTATGATTCAATATAGAACCATCATTCTGCCAAAGTCTGCCATCTACAGACTGCAGTTGCCCATCTGACAAATTTGATACCCATCTGGCATATTTGTTGTCGAAACTTTCAGTATGACAACCATCTGCAATTCCATCATAAATTCTATCATT
>ML790271.1:317292-330939 GCA_009831015.1 Picea engelmannii | reverse complement strand
ACATGTCGCATCAATCTTCTCTATTAGATCCTCTGTGTCACAACTTGCATCAAACTTCTCTATGAGATCCTCTGTGTCACAACTTGCATCAAATTTTTGAGTTTCGGCAGATGTCGCATCAATTATGTCATCAATTTGATTCTTCTTTTCACTTAACTTTATCTGAAGTGCATCAATCAATTGATTCTTCATTTCAATTTCATCTCGAAGATCATTTATTGACTACATTGTATCAACCATGTGATCAATTATGTTTTGGTGTTGAATTAACTTCATCTCAAGTGTTTTAATCAATTTATCTTTCATATCAATTTGATCTTGTAATTCATGATTGTACTCTTGCAACTCTTTGATTTCTTGAGAGGCATTCTGTAAACACTTTCCTCCTTTACCCATTATTCTTTCACTCGTGCTTACTTGAACTCGCTCGCTTGAACTCTTCTTTCTTAAACTTTCACGCTCGCTTGAAATTGCTTCACTCGAACTGGCTCGCTTGAACTTGCTTCCAAAAACTCACTTTCTTATACTTTCACGCTCGCTTGAAATTTTCAACAAGTTGAGGATGTCGGTTACCACCGAAAATGCATCCAAACTTGTGATGTTTACAATGATTTGAGTTAAAATACTCAACCTTGTTAATTACAACTCAAAATTATAATGACTCTTTGGTGTTGGGCTCAGCCGAGAATGCACATGAAAATTACACTGCAATTCAACTTGATTTTGATTTCACACTTACAAAGAAAACTATTGCAAGTTGTAAATGATCTGCAAATTTTGATGCTTAGCAATGCTTCATTTACTTGTTTTTCCCTTTCAATGATTGATGTAGAATCATTGTTGAATGATGATGTTGACAATTAAAATGCTTGAATGTTCTTCGTGGCTACTTAATTGCAGGTGTTTTGATTGCATGTGCTTGATTGTATGTGCATGAATGTATTAACCTTCTTTGTACTCCATGCATGTGTGATAATGTCAAAACTAGACATAAATGAGCTCATAAAACAACCATGAAAAAATCACCAACACACACCACACAAGGTGTACCTAAGATCCCCTTATTCAATTTCAGGTGGATCTAGGACACAGACAAAAAGACTTAATTTTATTATGGATTCCCTTGTGATCACCTTCTGGCCTGTTGCAGAAATTTATATCCCTTACAAGCACCCACAACAATCAAAAATCTGTTCAGAATTTTGAATATTACTCCACAAATTCAAATGGTTATTACAGCCTTCCTTGGGATGCATGCCCGCTGCTGTACACATCAGCCAAATGTTGTTGTAGGCATGAGTGTGGTGTCTACAGGTTTCTGGAAATTCGTGCACACTGTTAAACACCTATGTCAATCAAAATACTCCTCAAAAATCATGACATCCCTTTTCCATCCCTTCTTCCCTGAAGGGGCATATGTACTGCATTTTTCTGTATTGAAAGATGCACTGTTCACTTTTGGTAGATATATTTTTAATACATGCATCACACAACAAAAAATTAATAAGATTCTCAAACCTACTTGTGGGCAATCTTAAAGTAAACAATCACAGCGATAACTACAAACGTATCATGTGCATGCAGAAGTGACTGTCGTTGCTGATGAAGGTCATGAAGGATGTATACACCAAGGTTTCTCTGTGCTGGGTTGGATTCTCTCCCATCTCCCTCCAGTACTGTGGCAGCGAAAAACAACAGCAATCACACAATTTGAATCAATGGCACTAACCTCAGCTCGACCTCACACTAAATTCGTATGCAGATTGCACCAAATTGATTTCACCAAATGCAGATGATGCCTCTATGACAGCAAATATTCCTGGCTGGTGCACGGATTTATCGTTGATACCAATGCTGTACAAGCTGTCCACGCACAGGTGAGACGCTTCTCTCATGCAAATTCATGACGTGTCTCCTTTATGCACGGATCTGGGGGTTTCTCAACTCTAGATCTTCAACAACTTAGCCTTTATTGCATGACATCATCACTGATATTTGTAAAAAATAGTAGCCATTTATGTCGGTAGACAACAAAAATCTTCATTAAGTATGATACCAATTAAAGAAATTAAGTATGATACATGAATAGATTCGCAGCGCTGGTAGGTAATCTACAGACTCGTTAATTTCCAAAGCTCAAAATCTTTCGCTGATCTGATCTCATTTGATTTGGGCTGTTGTGGGTTCGATGAAAGGATGATGCTGCAATAATAATTGCTGGTATTATTGATCGTTTCAGTGACACCTATCACCTTCTTCCCGGTGTGAGATAGCATTGCCATGCCGAAGCTGACAAGGATGAAACGGATAGCATTTCCATTGCCAGGATTTGACTTGCTACTAATACCAGTCGCGACTCCCTTCACAGAATTGACAAAGGATCTCAGAAAACCTTTGCCACTAATGGTGCAGATGAAGGTATAGCTGTTGCTGCAGATCGAGCCCAACGATTCAAACAACTCCTCTCAGGCAAATTATTTAGGCTAATAGGAGAAATGTTCTACTTGGGTGAGTGTTTAGTATATTGGATAAGAAAGAAACAATCATCAATATCTTTATCTACAACCAAAGTAGAGTATATTGCAACAACAACATGTTGTACACAGGTTCTATGGATGAAACAAAATCTAACAGATATACAGGTTGAGCATGATGAGCCCATTCCAATCTATTGTGATAATACAAGCACCATTTGTATCTCAAAGAACCCGATGATGCAATCCAAGATGAAGAACATTCCAATAAAGTATCACTTTATAAGGGAAAAATTTGCAGAGAAGAACATCAAATTTGAATATGTGGGCACAAAAGAACAAGTGGCAGACATATTTACAAAACCAGTTCCATGGGAATCCTTTGAGTATCTTCACCAGAGACTCAGAGTAATTTCTACTCCAAAATGAATGTTTTTAAATGGTATCTTATATGTCTTATATTTACATGAGGAATCACCATAAAGAAGATAGTTCAGGTTGGGAGATAAGTTTCAGGAAGAGTTTAGTAAGGGGGAGAAACCTTAGATGGAAATATAACTTTGCCATTGATGACAAAGCGGGAGAGATTTATCATATGCAAAGGTAAATGCTTGGAGAAAGAGCATAGAGGCATGGTTTCAGGGGGAACAATGGTCACAAGGGGGAGAATGAATGATATGAATTCAATATTGCATAAGAGTGTTTCCATCAATGCCAAAGGGGGAGATTTTTGATTAATTGGGAGGGTTTTCATTGAAGTCAACCCTTGAAGAAAGTTCGATAGTGAATTTCAGTAGCACAAAGGTTTGGATAATGGACCCAAGTTTGTTTGATGGATAATGGTATGAGTTTTGATATATTTGCAGGTAATAATATTCTATATGGATAGTACATGGCATGCTATTTCCGTTGGTATGTGGAATGTCACATAACTCCTCACGGTTAGAGAGTTATGACCATGTGAAGTTGGAGAACCCTCATGAGTCATCTAGAATCCCCAAAAGGTCAAAGTAGTCAAAGTGGTTGCAAAGAATAAATCATTTAAATAATAAAGTGAAGTGATGAGTGTACTATAATTCAAAGTGGATACAAAATAAATTATTTAAATAATAAATTGAATGGAGAAATTACTAAGTGGACAAGTGGTTAGAAGTGGGTTAGCCCTAAAATAAGGAAAGTGGGTTAAGATGGTTAGAAGGTAATTTAAATAATAAAGTGAAGTGATGAGTGTACTATAAGTCAAAGTGGATACAAAAGAAATTATTTAAATAATAAAGTTAATGGATAAATTACTAAGTGGACAAGTGGTTAGAAGTGGGTTAGCCCTAAAATAAGGAAAGTGGGTTAAGATGGTTAGAAGGTAACCCCTTGAGGAAGCTACATAAAAGTATAAATAAGAGGCAAGGGTATCTCATTTTAAAAAACACTTGAGCATATTGAATATCTACAAGTTACTGAGGTAACCAAAGGATATATAATCCAAATTTTAGAGGAAAGGTGAAGTAAAGAAGGCCGAAGTTCAAGGGAGGATAAATTCTTTTGATGATGCTTTTCTAAGATATGTTATTTACATGTCATCTCACCATTTTCAAAATAACTTTTTTTCTAGAATGATTAAGACTGCGAAATTGGGAGGTCGTTGAGGAAAAATATCCAAGTAACTCTGATAAAAATTTCATCTTGTGGTTCTTTGTATTTTTGGAGTTACACTCCATGGAAAATAGGGTTTGTGGCTAGTCCTGAAACTAATCTAAAACAAGTGTTTCAAGTAAAAACATCATAAATTCTTCATAACAGATTCAAATTCAGTAAGACTAAATGTATTGGTTAGAGTACAATCTGTAGTATGTTTTGTACAATTTTCAGATATATACAAAAGATATTTTCCTTACAGGGAATTCTCTACAAGTTCGATCTCTAGAATAAGCCATAATTCAACAAGGTATGCCATTTTTTCTATAAATCATTTTCTGGGAGGTTCCAAGAAGTGAAACCTAGAGAAATTGCAGACAAGACACTGAATAAATTTGTGTATTATTTTTATACCTTTATTCATTACAGGTACATAGTCATGATTATTTCAAGTTGGGGTTGTTGACTAATCCAAAACTAGTCATTTGAGACTAAAGTAAAGTTTGTTGAAAATGCTAGTCTCTTGTTGTTGAAGTTAAGGAAGGTTTGCAGGTATGTGATCATACACACCGGGTCTATTATAGAGTTACAAATCAGATTTGTATGATGAAATTGATGAGGGATTTTGGTTCAGGTACATGGTTGAGACAAGTAGTTGATGAGTTGGCACATACATGAGGTGTATAGTTAATGATGTTGGTACATATTGATGAGTCATAGTTGATGAGTAGTTGATGCATGATTGGTACATACTTGGTACATGGTTGGAGGCACTTGTTAGTAGTATTGTTGACACATGGCTTATGGATGATGTAGCATACTTTCCTTGGTATATTATTAGAATCTCATATTGATCTTGGTGAAGATTATGAGTTGTTTTGTTATGCTTGGTTGATGCACATCTTGGTGATATCATGCATATGGTTGAGAGTTATCTTGGTGATTGATCTTGGTGAGTAGATATGATTTGGCTGATAATATTGATGAGGCATGTTTTTGTGATAGGTTGTTTGAACATGTTATTGTATTAGGTTATTGGTACAGGTTGTTACAGGTTGATTGGTATAGGTTTACAACAGTATATCTCACAGTGATAGTGTAACAGTGGTTCCATCATTCTAATTCTATGTCAGGGTTGTTGGATAGGGAAAGGACATGTGGTTGTCACCACCTTCCGATTGTAGCCAGAGAACATAAGGGGTTGTATCCTCCTTCTGGTTGTAGCCAAATAATTGAGGAGTTGGAGCTTCCCATAGGTTGTAGCCTGAGAAACTAGGGGATTGTAGCCTCCTTATGGTTGTAACCATAGAATTGGGGAGTTGGAGCTTCCTTCAGGTTGTAGCCTAAGAAACTAGGGGGTTGGAGCCTCCTGTCAGTTGTAGATGGAAAACAAAGGAAGTTGGTGCTTCCAATGAACGTAATTCTTAAAGACATATAATAAAAATCATTCTGTGGTTTTCTCTCGCTTTGGGTTTCCACATAAAAACATTGGTGTACTATGTATGTGTATGATTTCTCATTTGTTCATTGTCTATTTACTCTGCAAATATTGAATGATAATTTTACATTGATATAACACTTGCATTTTGTGGTTAAAAAGTATTAAATTTCTCTATTACTGATTCACCCCCCCTCTTATTTATCCAACAATTTCCACTAGTAGATCGAATGGTTGAGATTTAATATCTGATTGATTGGATGATCCTGGCTCATCTGGAGGCTTCAATGAAATCAACGATCACGACTTAATCAGGTGTTGATAGGGACGATCCTTATTTATTCCTAGGCTTCAACACTTTGGGACTCCGAGATATTACAACTCTCAAGTTTTTCAACTACCTCAGATTTATTCCTATCGAAGTGGTAATAAAGGGATGATGACTTCTTACCATCAGTTAACACCTCCGTTTACGCTATCCTTCCACTAAGTTAATCCAACAACTATGACTTAATCAAGTTTTGAGATGGATGGTTCTTATTTATTTTGGGACTTTGACACTCCAAGACTTCGGGATATTACAAAACTCACATTATTCAACTCCCACAGAGTTATACCTATCGAAGTGCTTACACCATCCTTCCATTGCTCGATCTAATGGTTGATAGAAGTCATGAAGGGATATTAGATCAATGGTCTGAGTGATTTTATTCCTCTGCCACTTCGATATATTGTGGCTTACTCTGTCCTTCCACTATACTCAATTGAAAGGTCGAGAATTCACTCAAAGTTCCTCCTTGATCCGATGGTTGGTTGGATTTCAGGGCTTTGACATTTCGGGACTCTAGTATACTACAACTCTCACATTTTTCAACTTTCCCAAAGTTATACATGATGAAGTGCTTATGCCATGCTTCCACTGCTCGATCTAATGGTTGAGAAAAGTCCCAAAGGGATCTTGACGACCCACATGATTTCGGTACTTCGACCTTCGACACTTTTGCTAGTAGAATAAGTTGGACATTCCCAGAGGCCATAATCCCAAATATGGCATGGCATGCTAATGTCACCCATGGTGATGTTGACCCATGGTATGTGTGCCATGTGTCACTTAGAAATGGAGATGTTGGGATCCAAAAGGCACTGAATTCATGTGACATGTGACCCCATATGGAACCCCTGCCATGTGGCGTAAGACACGTCATCATCCAAATGGATAATACACATTCATCCATTCTAGATATGATGCCCTGCCTGAATTCACGACTTCATATTTTCACTTCATGGCTTTAGAACTTCGTGGCTTCAACACTTTGTAGCTTTGCCTAGTCTCTAGTAATCTCTAAAGTGGTGAAGTTCCGGAGTCCCAAAAATTATGTTACCCTTCCACTCCTGATCTAACTGCTCACATCATAACCAAATTCTTCCCTCGATCTAACGATTGGCTGGATTTCAAGGTTTTGTAACTTCAATATTTTGTGCCTCTGCCTTGTCTCCAACAATCGCCGAAGTGGCAAATTTCTAGAGTCCCGAAACTTATTGTCTCCTACTTAGCCTCGATCAACGACTGAAGATCTATCAGTTCGGTATAATGGATCTTTTTATACCTGAAATTTCTCAATTAGATCTGATGGCTCTTTCTTATCTGTCTCCTGATCTAACAGTCACAATTCCATGATCATTTATAAAGGATCTATGTCTACATTGTGATATCACTTATTCCTGATTTATGCAACGCTCTTTCTCTAGAGATTTTCTTTCTTAATGAAAATACCATTTCCAACACTCCCAACCCATACCAATACAATGTTTCAACCAGAAACTTTGATACCAATCTATAACGTACGTAGCCACCCCTGGGTCGGGCACGCTACCTCGAAAAGTCTGTTCAAAATTGATTTCGAATTCTTATACCATTTACATTATTAAAGAATCATGAAAGAAACATGATAAAAACACATGCAATAATAAATATTCATTCTACAGTATAAACAATGTTTAAACATGCCATGCATAACAATAACCAGCAATCAGGCACATCAAATATACACATCTTAGAGATATTAATTAATAAACAACATAAATAAATATACAACAAAGAAACACATGATAGAGAGCACTTATCTTAATCAAAATGGTTCATCAACTGGTTTTAGACCAGGGAATTTTTGCCCAACTATAGACATTGTCATTCCAAGTCTCAACAACAATGTCAATCCCAAGTTAAGGCTATGAATCCACAAGGATGGTTCTAGGGTGTCACTCAGCTTCCCCAAACCAGTCATCCCTCAATCTCTCACAGTTTCCTCAACACACAATAATCCAAAGTACACCAAATCTCTTCTCTCCAGCCTTCACAACCCAAGAGAATGGACCCCCTTCTCTTCCATCGAGTCCCCCAGGCTGTCTAGCTCCTTCTAGGGCTCCAGTGCCTCTATTCCAGAATCTTCATGCTAGGACTCTCAGGACTTGCAACTGTGAATAAAGTTTAGTACTTTCCAATGCATCTCAGGCATGCATGAATTAATCCATGAATAAAATGCACCAATCACTACTACATCCAACAAAATATGTCTCCCTCCTCAATAATTCACCCCAGGTTCCATTCCAACAACAAGAATGAATGAGTGAAAAAGTGAAAAGAAATGGAGAGTCTGAACAATGAATAATGAATGAACAAAGTGAGTGAAAATAAGAACCTCCAAACAACCCACAAGATGGGTTTAAATATTTACTTAAAAAAAAATAACCACATGGCTTTCCCCAAGAAGCTCATGTAACCACTTCTCTTCATTAAGAAAATTATGGGCAAATAAAATATGAAAAAATGACTTTGCCCCCTTCATCCCCCTCTCTCGTGGAATCATATCCCCCTATAACTCGTGTCCTTGTATTTATTGCAGTCATTGATGTATTTTGTTATTAATAATGATCATGGCATTACATTTCCTAGGAATGCTGGCCTCTTTAATTGTTTGGGCACTCCTTCCTTTCATCAAATAAACAAAATACATTATTTCATAATGCATCCTTTTTCCAAGCCCATTCATTAACATTAATTAATTAATAATCCAAAACCTTGGGTACTCCCTAGAGTGAAATTGATTAGCTTGGGGGGAAACACCACAAGGCCACTTGAAGATAGAGGTACATAGAGTGCCATATGAAAGGAAAGAAAGGGACACCTCATGAGTGTACGCACGTCAACAAGAGGGTATATTTATATTTATCTATTTTCTTTTTCCTGAAATTTTTTTTTGCCTCGAGAAACGTGTCACATATTTAGGTGGTTTTTGAGCACATGGTTTTTTTCGATGGTTTTCTATTTCTGGCTAAGGAATTAGGGTTGTGGACTAATCAAGGTCATTGGGTTAGGTTTTTGGAGGCCGTTGGCTCCTATATGTATATTTTATTGTAAATAATGTATCGCACATGAATGAATATAGAATATGTTGGTTTTCATAGTTTGGGTTTCCAGGGGAAAAATCTCTATGTAATGTTTGTATTTGAGATTGTATATTTTTTGTTCTTTTACTCAATATCTGTCTGTAGTAGATATTGTACAAGGTTAAAATATACATTATGTACATCATTCCTATAACCTTACCATACATTTCTCTACACATAGGTCTCCTTTTGAGTCTTAGGAAAATATCCAAAACATGTCTCAAAAGGAGACATTTGTGTAGAAGAATGTATGACACAGTTATAGGCACGTTGTACATAATACAACTATTCATCCCAAATATTAGGATGATTTCTACAATATCCTCAGAGTAAGTGTATCAATGTCATGTTGATCACTTTCATTTGTCCATCGGCCTATGGATGCAAATTAGTGCTCTTCTCAATCTTAGTTTCCATTGACCCCCACAAAGTTGACCAAACTTCCCTAAGAAGGAGAGAGTCTAGATCAAATATAATAGATGTGGGAAAACGAAAATGAATATCCAAAACTTGTATGGCACGATTATAGGCATGTTTTACATAATACAACTGTTCATACCAAATCTTAGGACACTTTCTACAATACCCTCAAAGTAAGTATATCACTGTCACGTTGACCACTTCCTTTTTTCCACCAAAATGTAGATGAAAACCAATGCTCTTATGAAGATTAGTGTCCATTAATCCCCACAAAGTTGATAAAAATTACCCAAGAAAGTGTGTGTCTCGATAAGATAAATTGGATGTGGGAAAACTGAAATGAACCCAAATATGTTGGAAGAACAAATGTACAGTCTTTTCTAGTGTCATTGTTTCTTACAATGCACTAAAAAACACTTTTTTCCAAATCTATCCACAAAAACATATAGATAATCATGAAATTTTTTGGACATAGGAAAACCACCTACAAAATCCATAGACACACTTTCCCATGGACGAGAAGGTACATGAAGTAATATGTACAAACCCAATTTCTATTACTTGGTTTTCTAGTGGCACACATGACACATCCTTTTACATATTTGGACATAGTTATATAAATTTGAGGCCAATAGAAATAACATTGTGATTGAGCTATTGTTTTTCCTACAATAAAATGACCAAAAATGAGATAATTATGTGCTTCTCTAATTACATGCACTCTTTCATCTCGTGGAATACAGAATTTACCAAGATGATATAGCAATTTCTCATGTACATGATAATCTAATTATTCCAGTTTAGTACCATGGATTAGTGTTTCATATACATTCTCAAAATATTCATCTCTGGCATATTGTTCAATATAACTTTAATGTTGTAAAAAAATGGATGCATTAAGAAAAGGTCTTGATAACATATCAACAAATCTGTTTTGTATACCTTTCTTATACCTGATGAACAAATGGAATTGTTGTAATAATCCCATCCATTGGAAATGACATTACTATTGTACATTGGTTTGTGATTGGAGATACTACAAAGGATGATGATCTGTATGGACGACTGTCCCTTCTCCCATCAGATAGTGTTTCCACTTCTTCACACTCTAAACCAAAGAATACATTTCTTTGTCATAAGTAGGATTATTAAGAACCAAATATCAATATAGCATAGAAAAACCTCAGAATAAGTAATCAACACCTTGAAAAAGAGATAATTTCAGATAGTAAGGCTCTTCGAGGGGGAAACCTCCTTTTACCCCACATAAATGTTCAAGTACAAGATGATTCCAAATGAAAATGTCTCCTTGGTATATATAGGAGACTAGGAGGTATAATTACAACTAATGGAATAAAGCCGACATAAATAAAATAACATTACTCATGTAATATTCCCCAATTAAGGGGTAATGAGACAATATTAGGGCATAAAATGCCCCTCCTCTTGAGACAAGTGTTGTCCATAATGCTTGAGTAACTCTGGATGTTTATGTCTAAAGGAATCATGTTCCCAAGTGGAATCTTCAGCCGATAGTTTCCTCCATTTAATGAGATGCTCTGAAATGGATCTATTCCTCATCTGATGAATTCTTGTGTCAGTGATGGCTTCAGGCTCCAATATGATTTTTCCTTCCTCATCAAGTTATGGGAATATAGTTTGAATTGGGATCTTGTCGCCTATAACCTTCTTTAAGCATGAAACATGGAAAACTGGGTGTACTCGTGAAGATGCATGCAACTCCAATTTGTATGCCAGAGTACCAATCTTTTGCAACACCTTATACGGGCCATAGTACTTTGGTGATAATTTATTATCCTTCTTGGCTTGCTTGAGGGACATCTGTTTGTATGGTTGTAGTCTTAAAAACACCCAATCCCCTACTTCAAAACTTCTTTCACTACGATCTTTATCTGCTTGTTGTTTCATGTGATTTTGTGCCATGGTTAGGTTGTCCTTTAAGATTTGGAGAACTTGTTGTTGATGCTTGATGTGATATTCCACTGCTTGAACCTTAGATTTTTCTTTTAGAGAAGAAGTGATGGAAGGATGGTGGTATCCATAGAGTGCCATAAATGGTGTCATTTTTGTTGCAGTATGAAAGGAAGTGTTATACCACCATTCTGCCAAGGGTAACCATTTGAACCATTGTGTTTGTTTATCATAGACAAAGAAATGAAGGTAGCCTTCCAGACATTTGTTCACTATCTCGGTTTGTCCATCAGCTTGAGGATGATAGGATGAAATATGAGCCAATTGAGTTCCCAAACAAGAAAATAATTCCATCCAAAAATGTCCAGTGAAGATGGGATCTCTGTCACTTACAATAATATTTGGGCTTCCATGTACCTTTTGAAGTATCTCCATGAATGTGGTGGCAACTGTACTAGATTTGAAGGGATGAGAGAGTGCACAAAAGTGTGTGTACTTGGTCAGTCTATCAAAAATCACCATGATGACACTCTTTCCTTCAGACTTCGGTAACCCTGTGATGAAATCCATGGAAACCTCCTCCCAGCACTGACATGGGATGGCTAATGGTTGTAAAAGACCTGGGGTCTTAATTGTTTCCACCTTATTTTGTTGGAAAACCAAACATCCTGCAACAAACCTTTGAACATCAGTTTTAAGGCCATCCCAAAAAAATTCCTTTTTGACTCTATGGTAGGTTTTCAAAAATCCCAAGTGCCCTCCTACTTGAGAGGTGTGCAATTCCAATAGTACCTTTTGTTTGAGCTGAGAGTTCTTACACAAATATAAGCAATCTTTGTACCATAGTGAATCATTTTTCCATCTAAATGTATCTGATGCACTGGAATCCTACTACAACCTTTGAATGAGAGTCCACACTTTTTCGTCATTCTTCCATTCATCCCTTGCTTCTATTATCCAATCGAGTTGGATGATCGAGATAGCACAGAGAAAGGCCTCAACATCTTCATCCTTTCTTGAGAGTGCATCTATCACAACATTCTGCTTCCCCTTTTTATATATGATTTCAAAATCATAAACCAATATCTTCGTTACCTATTTTTGTTGTTCTTCTGAAGACAATCTTTGTTCCAAGAAGTATTTAAGACTATCATGATCTATTTTGACCTTGAAGTGCCTACCTATTAGGTAATGATGCCATTTCTTCAATGCATGTAGTATTTCCATCATTCCCTTCTCATAAATGGGTTTGTGTAAGTCCTTTCTCTTGAGTGGCCGACTTTCAAAATCCAGGGGCCTTCCTTCTTGCATTAGGACAACACCAATTCCATTTCTCGAGGCATCACATTCCACAATAAAGGTTTTGTGAAGTCTGGAGTGGCCAAGGCACGAGCTTTGCACATCACCTCTTTAAGTTGTTCAAAAGATTTAGTTGCCTTTGGAGTCCATGAAAATGCATCCTTCTTAGTTAGTGTTGTTAAAGGTGTTGCTATTCTTCCATAGTGTCAAAAAAACTTGCGGTAGTAACCTGTCAAACCCAAAAATCCTCTAAGATTCTTCAATGTTTTGGGAATCGGCTACTCCATTATGGCGTTAATCTTGTTAGGGTCTACCTTGACACCTTCATGAGATACAATATGACCCAAATACTCTACCTCCTTCACTCCAAAGAAACATTTGGATGGTTTGTCATATAGTTGTTTCTCCTTTAGTAGTTGTAGAACCTTGTCAACATGTTGCACATGATCCTCCCAGGATTTGCTATAGATTAGTATATCATCAAAAAATACTAACACAAATTTTGGAAGGAATGGCTTGAAAATGGAATTCATCAACCCTTGGAATGTGGAAGGTGCATTTGTAAGGCTAAAAGGCATGACCAAAAATTCATAATGGCCTTCATGAGTTCGGAATGATGTTTTTGGGATATCTTCTTCCTTCATTCTAATTTGACGATACCCTGAATGGACATCCAATTTTTTGAAATAGATTGCTCCATGTAGTTCATCTAACAATTCATTAATGACGGGAATGGGAAACTTATCTTTAATAGTGATCTTGTTGAGCTCTCTATAATTTGGACACATACGCCATGGGATATATTTCTTGAATACCATTACCACTGGTGTAGAGTAAGAACTTTGGCTAGGTATAATAATGACAGCCTCTAACATTTCTTCAACCATGCGCTCAATTTCACTCTTCTGGGCATAAGGGTATCTATATGGCCTGATGTTAGGAGGAACACTCCTAGGAATTAGGTGAATTTCATGATCATGATTTCGAGTGGGTGGAAGACCTTTG
>ML790271.1:307084-317093 GCA_009831015.1 Picea engelmannii | reverse complement strand
GAACACTCCTAGGAATTAGGTGAATTTCATGATCATGATTTCGAGTGGGTGGAAGACCTTTGGGAATATCTTCAAATACTTTGGAATGCTTATCAATGATCCCTTGGAGATCTTGAGGAATAGATCACTTAGATGTTTGAACATCTAGTGAGCATAGTTGTGCAATAATGCCTTGATTCCCCTTTTTCAATAATTTTGTCATGCCATTAGAGCTTATCACCTTACCAGGTTTCCCCGTGATACCTCTTAACTCAATTTATTTTCCTTCCAATGAAAATTTCACGAAACGTTCTTGAAAATTAAAAGCCATTGTTCCTAATGATTGTAAGCATTGGATTCCTAGTACAACATCCATACCACCCATGGGTATAGAAATCATTGGAATATTCATTACATATTCCCCCATAGTAAGATTGATCTTATTGCATTTTACTGAGCAATTTATAGTTCCTCCATCTGCAATCATTACTTGAAACTCTTGCGCTGGATATACAAAGCAATTGAGAGCTTTGGCTAATTTATAGTGAATGAAATTATGAGTACTGCCAGAATCAACTAGGACTATTACCTTTTTCTTTTTGATGTATCCTTCAATATTGAGGGTTTGAGGAGTGTTAATTCAAGCCAATGCATTACACAATATCGTGGGAGACAACTCTTCAGATGAAATTGCTTCTACGTTTTCGTCTTGAGATGGTTCTTCTTCTTCTTCTTCTTCTTCCTCTTCACAATCTATGTAGAATAATTTCTTCTCACCACACTTATGTCCCTTAATGTACTTGTTGTCACAATTAAAGCATAAACCTTTTGCTTTTTTTTCCTCCAATTGTTGAGGTGTCAACCTTGTAGGTTGAGGTGTTTTAGAAGAAGGAGCATTGTTGTCTCTATAGATGTTAGGATTGGTCCTTCTAGTAGCCATAGACATATTTTTACTTTCAATATTTCTTGCCACCTTAAATGCATTCTCCAATGATTTGGGTTCCCAAAGGAGAACCTCATGTTGAATGTTATCCTTTAAAGTTCCTATGAATACATCAATCAAGTGCTCATTTGCAATATTTGTTACCTTTATATTCAATCTTTGGAAGTTCTCAATGTGCTCGGTAACTGAACCCTTTTGCTTGAGATTTATCAATTGGATAAAGAAGGTATTACTCCTTGTATCCTCATAGTGTGCTATCATTTGTTTCGTGAAAATTGTCCAAGTGACGAGTGATTTGCGAGAACAAAGCCATCGATACCATACAAATTGAATGGTTTCTAACTATAAAGAAGCAATGCATACCTTTTGTGTATGTGGCACATTATGTAGATCAAAAAATTGCTCCATCTAAAATATCCATGTGATTGGTTCCTTGCCATCAAACTTCCTCATATCGATCTTAGGAATGTGGTTGGTCTTCAACCCAAAGTTGGAGTTTCTCCATTCTTGATTGACCGTCCTTGTGTCCTCATCGTGAATTTCATGGGATGCATTTTCACTTTCAGGTGTCTTCTCTGTTACAAAATTTTTCAATACTTCCATGATCTCCTCTTTTAAACCATCCATCTTAGTATTTATTGCCTCCAACTTAGCTTCCATCGCTTGTAGTTTATCTTTTTTTACTATATTATTTTGTAAATCATTTATGTCCCTACGCATTTATTCACCTTCATCAAGAGTCCAAGTAGGATTGTCTGGAGGATTATTTGGTGTATAAGTTCCCTTTTTAGGTGGCATGTTGGCCAAGTATCACTTTTGAACCTTGATTTTGAGGTGGTTCTGCTAGACAATATTTCTTCTATTGTATCTCCCAATTTTCGGCCCTTCTAGGTATGAGACTTTCCTTTATGTAGTTCTTTGATATTTCTTCTCTTCAATTCCATAGGTCTGATCAAAATTGGATGTGCCAAGTGGAATTTACGGCAACTTCCCCACAACTTGTTGATTTTTGGCATTTCTATGAGATATCACTTATATAGCGTTCCCTGCACAACATAATTAATATAAAATTCTGAAACACGTACCATAAATACTACAAACTATACACTATCCAATGAAACTAGTCTTACTCAATTTGGATACTCTAGGAAGAAGTTATGATTGTTTTACCTGGAACACCTTCTTGATACTAGTCAATAGGACTAGTCAGATACGCTATCTTCCACAGGGTGTATCTACCAATTTAAGATGGCCCATAAGCTAAACGTTTTACCACAGATACCTTAATAATTTATGTGAATATATTTTGGAGTTCAGGGTCTGAAACATTACAGAAACATTTTTATAGCGAACATTCCTCAATGACTCAGTTCAGGATGATTCCAGAACCCTATCTTGCACAGGTTGTATCTCCGAAAGTATAAGGCCTCAGGAGATGAAATTTTAAGCCAAAGTACCTTGATCTGTCTACTACATATCCTCCATGCCATTTCTTCTAAAATGTTGAATAAAAAAAGTTATAGTGAAAATTCCAGGGGGTCTCAGATGTAGCAACGAAACCCCAAGACCTTGAGCTCTGATACCATATGTTAAGAACCAAATATCAATATAGCATAGAAAATCCTCATAATAAGTACTCAACACCTTGAAAAAGAGATAATTTCAGATAATAAGCCTCTTCGAGGGGGAAACCTCCTTTTACCCCACATAAATTTTCAAGTACAAGATGATTCCAAATGAAAATGTCTCCTTGGTATATATAGGAGACTAGGAGGTATAATTACAACTAATGGAATAAATCCAACATAAATAAAATAACATTACTAATGAAATATGCCCCAATTAAGGGGTAATGAGCCAATATTAGGGCTTAACAAGGATAATTTCTTATTGCACTAGTGAAGGTCTCAGAATGATAATAGGATGGTTTCCTTGCATAATTACTTGCATCAGTTTCAATCTTGAATGGTTTTTCTAAATATAAAAATCCTAGAATTGGGTCTATACTGATCTTTTCTTGGAAAGTCTCGAAGGATTTTTGTTGTCTACCTCCCCATTGAAATACTTGATTAATACTTTTCAAAACATGTAAAGGAGATGCAAAAAAAGAAAAGTTAGCAATGAAATTCCTTGTTGGGCTCCAGTTTTTTCATATTTATGCTACACAAATACATTCATCATTACATATTAACCCCACATTTTGCTAATAATATATCCCTAATCACACCATAAACATATATTATCTCTTGTTATTCATCCTACGTGGTTAATACATATTTTTCTATATTTTTAGTGATTAAACGATGATTATATCATGTTTTACTAATGGTGGTTGATAAAGTGTGATTTTCATGATCAAAATTCACGTACCATTACTACAGTTCAATATTATGCACAAGTATAGCTATTCTCGTACCTGATATTGTAACTTGTCATATTGGCGTGCTTCTAGAAGGAAATCAGGAATATAGGTCTTGTCTAGAACGACATTGACATGCTGACACATGTGTCAGTATTCACCCATCTCGCACGTGTGGACCTTAACCTCCGGGGGAATGATTTTGCAAAAATTAGAAAAATTTCAAACTGCCAACTTGCGCCTCGATTTCCATGCAGGTGGTATCAGATCTAGAAATTCTACGATATGGGTTTTGTCTAGAATGTGGAAGATTGAGTAATAGTGGGAATGTTTTCAAAATTTGATTTTTTTTGGAGCATATGGGTGGATCTATAACTCGAATCTGGCCAAATTGATGAAAAACCCAGATTTTTGTGATTTCATTCCAAAATTTGTAAAATCAGTTTTAACCAAAATCTGAGTTTGGGGGATTTGGTTCTATCCTTTATCCTTGGATTTTTATGTATAAAGAGAGCCTCATAGGGTTGAGAAGAGAGCCATTATTGTCATGAAGTTTTTGTAATCGAAAGATTTATTCTTGTGAGAAAGATTTAAGGAGTTTTTAGCCATGTAAAAACAGATTTTTTGATCTCAATGAAGAATTTATTGTTGTTGCCACATGGAGCATCCTTCTCGCTTGATCTGAGTCTTTCTTAGCAGCATTAACCTCCTTGGAAGAGCCCCTAAGTGAGGGTAAGTGTTGCCATACTTTATTTATTTTGTAGATTAGTATGGTGTTGTTTGTTTACATGCAGTTCAATTTTGGTTTTAATTATTGATTGGATTCAACTCAGATGCATTTCAATTTTGTCATTTAAATTAGTTTTGGTACTTAAAACTCAGATTTCATTTTACCCTTCATTTGTGTGCACCAATCTCGAAGATATGTTACTTTCATTAATTGTTTCCAATACTCCATTTTGTGTCATTCATTCTCATTGCATTTCAATTCATTTCCAAACCTTCTTCCCATATGTGCATCTTATGCTTTCTTCAGAAATCGATTGGAATAATACACTTCAAGATCAAATTTATATGATCAATTTGCATACTCAATACCACCCATTTTCATTAACAAACAAATACCTTTTACAACCGCTATACTCATCTAGATTTAGTTGATACACATAGATCAATTGTAGAAGGTATTGTTCTCTCTCCAACTCTTCATATCCCACTTGCAACTATACCCAAAAACACTCTTCCACACCCATGAATTATATCCACATATTATCCCCTTGTTTAAGATCTAATCCATTATGTCATATGCATATATCCATCATGCATTAGATCCATTCCATTACATAATCATATTTCCATTACATCTCATTTCTTTTTTTCTATTGTTTATTGCTTCAGAGATTGATTAATTCATTAAGACCTTATCATATACACAATATTTTGAATGCAGAAAATAAACAAGTATCACTCCCCATTGATTATTTTCTTTGTAAAACTTAGTTAAAAATTTCTTCTAAATGCCCATTGTATTAAATATCCATCACTCTTGTGCATTTTATTCACTCATTACTTCTTTATGATTGGTGTATACATTTAAAAGGGTGGTTTTGAGTCTAAGTGAATCTCAAGTGTTGATTTAGTTTGATGATTTTGAGATTCCTACACTTTACTTCCTGCACCTAGTTTCATTTCCTGCACTTTGTTCCTACATTAGTTTAGAATTTTCATTCTTGCACTTTAATTTTACATATATTCAATCCCCAAAGGAAGATTAAAGGCCCAATTCATGAGATGTGTCTTTCCCGTAATGGGTTTCAACCTAAGGTGTTAGTTTATTTCTTGTCAATTGAATTTGTTTTCCAACTGCTTGTCTCATTTACTAGATTAAGGAGTGGTTTGTCAGCAATAGGCTAGACTAGGCTCCAATCCCTCACACACTATGCATTCACCTCTAATTCTAAGACTCCTCGGTTGGTAATTTAATGTGGGAATTAATAGCGCATACATTTTAGCCCAACATTCCTCCAATACTAAACTTCCCCCAGAAATCTCCTAACTTCTATTACACTATTAGGCTTAGGCCACTTTATAATGGATTCAAATTTACGGGGATCAATTTTCAATTCACCACCCCCTATAATATAGCCAATATAAACTAAAGATGTTTTCCCAAATTCACGTTTTTACATATTTAGGCACAATCTCTCCCTTTTCAAAACATCTAAGAATTTCCTAACATGCTTTACATGATATTCCCAAATTTTACTAAAAAACGATATATCGTCTAAGTAGAATATTACAAAATCATCTATGAATGGCCTAAATACATCATTCATAACGCGCATGAAAGTAGTAGGGGCATTACAAATCCCAAAGGGTATAACCAACCATTCAAATAAACTTTGTTTTGTTTTAAAATAAATTTTCCAAATATCATCTTCAAAAATCCTTATTTAGTGATAACTATTTCTTAAGTCTGACTTAGTGAAATAAGTTGGATTTTTCAATTGATCCAACAAATCATCAATACAAGGAAGAGAGTAACAATTCTTCACCATAATTTTGTTAAATCCCCAAAAATCCACACACATTATCAATGTACCATCTTTCTTTGGTACCAACACAATGGGTGATACGCATGGAGAATTACTTGGTGATATGACCCCTTTTTTGAGAAACTCTTGAACTTGCTTCTTGATTTATTCATTCTCAAGCATAGATAACCTATACATGGAAATGTTAGGAAGAGGTGAATATTGTTGCAATAGAATCTCATGTTGTATCTCTATCCTTGGAGGTAATCCTTGTGGTTCCTAAAACACTTCATCATAGTTATATTTTCATCTTCTCACCTTGTCCCTGACAGGGGGGAATAATATCATCTATAGACAGTCATGTTCAATTTTCAAAGTCCTATCAATCAATTAGTAACAAGAAAGTGTGATATGGTTTGTGTTCATCCCAAAAACACCATATTGGTTTGTGTTTTTTCTTAAACCTCCGTAAACCTCCATTTAGTAGAAGAGATGCAGCTTCTGCTAGACAACACTTTGTGGTCATCTTTAAACATCTATTCAAGAGAACTTCCAAGTAGCAGAAGACATTATCTTACATCAACTTATACCTAAATTAGAAAATTTTCCAAGAACCATTAAGCCTTAGAGCCAAGTTCCAATGTTTGTGGTCTTCCTTAAAACACCACCACCATTTAGAAGAAGTTGATGTCTTCTACGAAATGGTGGTGGTGTTTTAAGGAAGACCATAAACCATGGAACTTGGCTCTAAAGATCAATGGTTCCTATGAGATTTCCTAATTTAGATAGAAGTTAATATAATATAATGTCTTCTTCTAATTATAATTTGTCTCGAATGGAGGTTTAAATATGACCACAAACTGTTGTCTAGTAGGAGTTGTAAGTCTTCTATTAAATGAAGGTTTAAGGAAAACCAAAAATCAATATGGTGGTTTTGGGATGACCAAAAACCAAATCATTCTTTCTTGTTACTGCTTGATTGATAGGACTTCAAAACTTGAATCTTGAATGTCAATCACTGATATTACTCTACCCTGTTAGGGACAAGGTTAAAAGATGAAAATAGTTCCACTACAAGATGTGTCAATACTAGAAAATAAATTCTTTAGTATAACTAATATATTTTCTTGGTTATTGATGACCATTTCCAAGAAGTGATCCACCCATAGTGGTTCTTTACTCTTACATATTTCTTACATTTGGAACATCTATTTGAAGGATTATTTTGCTTTCCACAATTCTCACAAGGATGAAGATAAAAAAAATAATCTTCCACGTGGCCAACTCACTAACAATGTTGGCCATGTGGAAAAGAACTAATATTTCCAAAATGCTCACAAGGATGAAGATAAAAAAACTAATCTTTCTAAAATGCTCACAAGGATGAAGATAGAAAAACTAATCTTTTGTGTAGCCAACCCACTAACAATGTTGGCATTTCATAATCTTCTCTAGAATTGGAGCATGTGAATAGGAACTTTCTAGAATAAATACTACACTTTGGAATTGGATTGGTTTGGTATAATTCAAAATATGAAAGGTCACTTCATTTTTATATTTGATACATGCTATGTGTTTATTATATTTAATTTCTTCCCAAGGTTTGATAATTGGATTGGAAAGAGAAATTTGAACTTGTTTGTGCACAACTTCATATTAATATGCATTTGAATATGAAGTTGGATTATTGAGATGCTCCTACACTATTTTTTGATATGGATCATCATCACCATCGTCATAATAAAAAAGAGGGTTGTTTTGAAAAATACTAGTTCAAAATGTTGATTCTTTCGTTGAAGTTCATCATGAAGAAGACGAGTTTGTATTTGAAGTGATTCTACTTGGGCTTGCAAAGCTTGAAAACCAGTTAGAATATACTGAAGAGTTTCTTTGTCAGTTGTGACCATATTGTAATCAATTGAGAGTATTAAAGTGTTCAATAACTCTAATAATTAATCAATTAGATCCATTTAACATTGAATGATACTTCAAAGGGTTTCTTGCAATTCCACCCTTTAAAAATTAGACTCAAAAATGAAAAATCATCAAATGAAAGGTGTCGGATGCTACCGAAAATGCACCCATTTATTGTGTAATTCAACTTAACTTAAAAAAAAAGTACAGGTAAACCTACAATGCTTCAAGGCATTGTTTTTCTGTGCTATCCACAAGCATGGAGTTGTCAAATGATTGAAGAAAATGGATATTTTTCTTTAACCTATGCCATTACCAAGGATGTTATTGTTGGAACATCAAGCATTGATGTTTCATCACATATCTCTTGGGTTTTTTCGATTGAAAGGTTGACCTGCATATGGATGCAGTTGGTCGGGTGATCGACCAACACACTACACCATTCAATAGAATAGTCAAAATTCCTCTCGATTGGACAATAGACTATCAATTGAATATATTCAGAAAATGGATTGACCAACCTAGCAATCAACTATGAGTTGGACGTATAGGCGATCAATTCGATCATTCTTGTTGAGCCGACTCGATAATGTGGATTTGGAAGAGTCAACTCTAACAACCAATGGTTACATGTGGAAAAGATATTCCACATTCTATGGAAGTTGGTTAGGTCTCGAGGATATAAAAAGGATACCCCTTGGGTCATTATCATGGATATTGTGCAATAGATTATGCAGTTCAAGATGTGAAACATGCATTTTAATGTTCTAATCATTGTGCACTCTGCTTAAGTATTGTAATGGTGACTTTAGACACCACCCTTTGTCTTCAAAATTTTTTTCCTCTTCGATTATATACGATATTGTCTCCTATATTTCATGTCGTGCTCTGACACATTCCCCAATATGGTATTGTTGATGGGTGAAATTGATCGTCCATCAACTAAAAGAGCGAGTCCAGTCTGGGGTTGTCTAAATAACCCAAGACGTTTGGTGTAACTCGTTCTGACGGGTTTAATGGTTCTGTTAGCCAATCTAAGAATCCTAAAAGAAACGAATAAAAGAGAGAAATAACTAACTAATTACTAAAACACTATATATATATACATATGCTCTAATGTAACTGTAGTAGTTGTATTTAAGCAGAAGATATACAAGTCTCATTTATTTACATGATTTACAAGATGGAAGTTTTAATCAAAACTTACGAAAAATCAATGTGAAAAATGATTGCTTCTAGGAAGCAAATAAAGAAAGAACATAAAAATATTTATTGTTTTTTCTTTATAAATTTAAAGAATCTTGCAAAAAATTCAATGAAACATGAACATGTGGATAGTCAAAGTTGAACCATACATTCTAGTTTCAATAATATGTAAATGATAGAAAAATACAAAGAAGCTATCTTGTCAGTGAGTTAATGAGGTGTATCCAATCATCTGCATAGTTGGAGGACATCCAACTGCCATGTCCAAGAGAGAAATCTGCAATGAACCTTATGATTGTTCTAAATAAATTCAGAACATGTATTGGTAGCTTAGGTTTTAATGACAGAAAATGAAACACAAACATAAACTTGTGATCTCATAATTATACATGATTACAACAAAATAAATCTGGAAGCAATCTATGCATTTTATCATTCAATTTAAAACTCAAAGATAAATCCCATTATTTAAATCGAAGATATGATCACAACATTTGTATTTTGAGAAGCAAATGATAGATGGTATTTATAATATAAACCTCCTACACATCACAGATCATTTAATCTAAAGATATTAGACCTGCACATGTAACAGGATTAACAAAACATAAATAACAAAATTATAAACAAAAGGCTAAAGAAAAAATGCATATGTAACGACCTCCTATCTACAATGCGTACCCAAAACGCCCAACAAACTACATTCTTCTCATGGCCAAAACGGCGGTAACAATTTCAACATTTCCAGAACAATTCACACAAACTTGCAGAAACGAAATTTGCCGAATATACAATGCCAAACAATCTCATCATATTATCCCAATAACAATAATTTGCCAAATATAAAATGCTTTCTACTTTACCAATTAAAATCGTACCTTAGCCACACGCCCTCTTCGGAGACGTTCCACGTGTCGTGCCTTGTCCGTTCTCCCTGCCGCTTCCGCTTGCCAACCGCTGAAAACTCACCGGTACCTCCCAGCCAAATGCTAGGGGTACTCTGCTTCCCCCTTAGCCCCCCGAGCCGCAAAGGGGCCACACAAGCACCAGAGATAAACTAGCGTCTCAGCTCGC
>ML790271.1:240139-255610 GCA_009831015.1 Picea engelmannii | reverse complement strand
TATCGAGCGTGAAAATAGCAAGGTCGCTCGGCGATCTTTTCATGTTTAGAGAGTCTGAAAAGAGCTTAAAGAGGACTCCAGGGGGTTCCTTTTTCGTATAACCTTGTTGAGCCCAAAAAAGTGATAAAAGTATGCTCGATCACGTTCTCATGTATTTATGAGTGCAAGAACGGACAAAAATGACGCTCGAGGTTTTATGTAAAAAATATAAAAAACAATCAAAAACACGCGATAACAAAGAAAAACATGTTCGTAGCCCTGTATTTAATCATCAAAGTCATCACACCTGCAAGAATTACACTCAACATGACATTAGGGATTAGGGTTTAATCGATAAATAATCATAAAAAAACAAAATTATATAGTAAAAGTAAATAAAAGGAGTAAATACTCTTTTTACCACACCATTTTTACATTTCCACTATTGAGCTAAAAAAAACCCCTCTTTTACCCTCCAAGTTTGGTGTCAGATTGCGGGAGCTACGAGAGATAATTCAGCGAGCCGTCTGCGACAGTTAGGTAGGATTTTCATCCTTAACACTTTCATGGTTTAATTTTGTAATTTCATTGGTTAAAATTTCAGTTTTAAGTTGATTTTCCAAGACCTACATGCGCGCTTCCATTCTCGCAAGCAGGCTATACGGGGCCTGCGAGAATGATTCATTCTCGCAGGTGAGCCTAAAGCCACCTACAAGGTTCTCGCACTGTTCACACAGGGCACCTGCGAGAACCGCAAAGCCCAAAAATTTTAAAAAATTTTACCCAATGAAAAAGATCCAAGGCATGAAAAAATTTGTTAATCCTCTTATTGTGTTCCTTATGCAGATAATTGGCCATCAACATGGTGCTTGAGTGGTGTGAAAGGGAACATGAAGAGGAAAATTCAATGGCCGAAAATCATCCACCTACCATAGCTACTTTGAGAGACTGTGGGCTCTTGAAGTACTTTTGCATTCCGGGCATGAGGGCCCAAGTCAGACTATTAGAGTACCTGGTGAATATATGGGACCTGGATCAACAGGTGTTTCATGTGGGGGTCCACACATTGTCCTTAGACATTGAAGAAATTTACTTTTTGACTGGTTTTTCACGGCGGGGGTACTATGTGAGCCTGACAGGTAGTAGAGGTGGTGGGCTAAAGATGAGTGAGTACTGCAATTTACACTGCGTTCCCGAGGCTGAGAGAAAGAAAGGAAAAGTAGCGATCTGGGGGGTACGAGACTTGACCCTCCGTACTATCCTTTTTACTATAGCTCAGATGGTTGGGAGTTTTTCTCCTCACATGGCGTTACAGAGTTACTTCTAGTATGCTATTGATTTTACTAAGCCTCGAGTGTTCAACTGGGCAGATGTTGTGCTTCGCAGTATAAAAAAACAATTAACCAAATGTAGGCGAGGTGACCTGAAGCAATTCGGGTACGGATCTTTGTTGGTATCCTTCTTCCTTGAGCGGGTCCCATTACTGAGGCTACAGGTGGAGTGGAATTTACCGGCTCCCAGAGATCCGCGGATGTTGATATGGTGTCGACTCATGGCCCGACACGTAGCAGGACCGATCATCAGATAGGATGATACTTTCTTTGACTGGCTTCAACCACAGATGTTGATGGTTGATGACTACGCTTATGCTGGGCTGGATTTCCGAGGAGATCTAGATTGGGTATTTCCAGAGGATGCTCAGTGGGGGGACCTTGGTAAGAAGTACACACATTTTTTTTCTTTTCAAATGTTTTTGTGAATTTTTATCATATTCAAATGTTTTTGTTTTATATGTTTGTCCAAAGACTAATACAAAAAATCTTGTTGATAACACAGATGTTGGACCTTACAGACCTCCCGGTACTTCTCCCATCCAGCGGAGAGGAGAGGTAGCGGAAACACCACATTATGCTGAGGATTATCAAGTGGTGGAACAGAATTTAGAGGGCCTGACTGCAGACATTCCAGACATGACTCTGGAAGAGGTTCCACGATGCGATCATCGTCATACTGTAGGGGTATCAACATCTATGAGTCGACTGCTCCGTAGAGTTTCTAGGGCAGTCGTGTGTTGCCGTGAACGTCATCCATGATGTCACTTTGTAGAATCTATGAGCTTCAAATTTTGACATTTTGGTCTTCGGACAAAATTTTTGTAAAAAACTCTTTTATATCGTTATATATACAGACAACTTCTACCGGTTTACTTTATTTTGTGTGAATTTTGTTGTGTTTGACTTATAAATGATTCAAATGTTTGTCCAATACATAATTATCCAATGCATCTGTTAATGTATTTAGACATCTAGGAATATGTTGATATTCAATGTGATCAAAATAACGTTCCAAGAGGCGAATTCGCAAATACACCCATAACAAAGTAGGACTTAGAATAGAGTAGATATTAATTTAGATATTACTTAACTGTAGTACTACAAGCTGCGAGTCAATTCGCACAACCAAATGACGAATTCCGAGTGAGATAGCATCAACCAATAATTCAATAACGGTGCTATACTTTGCAATGTTGTTGGTCACATGGCCGAGGCACACACCTCGTAAAGATACAAGTTCGTTTGTTGGAGTATAGATTTCCCACACAGAGGAAGCAAAGTTACGAGTACTATGACTAGCACCATCAGCGAAGCCAATATAGGGTAGCGAAGACTCTGCTATCTGGAAATCAAACACAACGTCACATAAGGGTAGAGACCAGATAATGACAAAAGAAAGCTATAGTAGCACACACAAAGTATGATACATTAGAATACAAGTACTTGTGCACAGATGATTTATGCATAGTACTTCTTCAAGTACAACCCATTCCTAGGTTCACTCAAAGGGATACCATTGTAATCTACTAACTCATATGCTCCCTTTTCCAAAACTCAATGAACAACATAAGGACCTCTCCACATGGGTTCGAATTTTCCAGCTCCTAACACATCTCGATCTTGTTCATAGAGAAGAACAAGATCACCTTAAGAGAAAATGTGAGGCTTGACATGCTTGTCATATTGGGCCTTGACACATTTTTTCTGAGCTTCTATGACTAGGGTGGCGTCACGTCGAGTTTCTTCTAATCGCGTAAGATACAATAGACGTTCTTCTTCAGCATAAGTGTTGGGTAGGAGTTCAACAGCTAGCTTCAGAGAGGGTATCTCGCATTCTATAGGAAGAATGGCTTCTACACCATAGACTAACCGAAAAGGCGTAAACCCAGTAGCGGACTTGACAGATGTCTGGTACGCCCACAATGTCGAAAACAACATTGTGTGCCAACTTGTTTTATGAATCCCTATCATTCGTCGAAGCATAGTTATGAGAACTTTGTTAATCACTTCGACTTGACCATTAGCTTGTGGATAATAGGGCATTGAGTTATCATGGCGAAGACCCAATTTTTCTGTAAGTTCAGACATCATAAAATTCCTAAAGTGGCTACCATGATCAGTGACGATAGCTTGGGGAACACCAAAACGAGCTATGACGTGATTAAAAAGAAATAAGGTTGCGTTCTTTCCAGTGTTGTCAAATTTCGGCATCGCCTCGGCCCATTTCGTAAAGTAATCAATGGCTACAATGATGTAACCATGCCCCCCGGCCGAGTGAGGGTGACATGTCATGAAATCGATGCCCCATTTTGAAAAGGGACCAACTGAGACCACAGGATGAAGAGGAGCAGGATGTGATCGAATTTTCTGGTTGTAGGTCTGGCAGGCATGGCATTTATGAATGACAATAATGCAGTCGTTAAACAAAGAAGGCCAAAAATACCTTGTGCGTAATATCTTCTGGGCAGTAGCATACCCAGACATATGACCACCACATGCTCCGAAATGGCAGTCATTCAGAGCTTTCTCGTCTTCGTCAAACGTTAGACAACGTAAAAAAATAGAGTCAATCCTCCGATGGTAAAGAGTATCCCCAAAGATAATGTATTGATGAGCTTGATAGCATATGCGACGTCGTTCAGTACTAGACAAAGTATGCCGGAAAGTCTAGGTTTGGAGATATATAATGATATCCCCATACCAAAGATCATCAGTGCTAATAAGGAAAAAAGATTCATCGGGTAATGAATTTACTGCTACATTTTCCATTGCAGAGTGAGGAAAATCACATATCAACTCAACAAAAACTAAGGATTTCTTGGACTTGGCGCGATTGAATTCCAAGTCAAACTCCTGGAGTATCACAATCCATTTGGAGTATTTTCCCCCTAGCAATTGACGTGTCAAAATATGTTGCATAGGGTTGCAATGAGAAATCACCGTAGTCTTGCGTGAGAGGATATAGTGCCGGAAGCGTTGGACGGCTTGAACGACAGCCAAGGCTAGTTTTTTGACATGTTGATACTTGATTTCAGTTGGTGTAAGACTCCGACTCAAGTAGTAAATAACATGTTCATCGTGCGCATCATCCTCTTGGATGAGAACCATCCCAATAGTGTCCTCCGAGGCAGCAAGATAAAGGAAATAATCGCGATTGTAATCGGGAGGAAAGAGAAGCGGAGCTCGTGTGAGGGACAACTTCAAAGCTTCAAAAGCATTGTTGGCAATGGTATCTCAGACGAACTCTGAATCTTTCTTTAGTAGCCGCGTAAAACCACGAGTGATCCTTGCGTAATTAGGGATGAAATGACAAATAAAGTTTGCTTTCCCCTGTAAACTTTGAAACTGGCACAGAGTAGAAGGAGGAGGGAGATTAAGGATCACCTCAACCTTAATAGGATCTACCCGAATCCCTTGACGCGAAACGATAAAACCTAGAAGACGGTCGGATTCTACGCAAAAAATGCACTTATGAGGATTTAAACGTATATGATAGAATTGACAGTGAACAAAAATGGCTCGAAGGTGGGTAGGGTGATCGACTTTGCGCATAGAATGAGTAGGTAAATTGTCCAAATAGGGTTGAACGATGTTATTGATATCATGAAAAGCATAAGACATAGCACGTTGAAACGTCGCGCCAGCATTCTTGAGACTAAAAGGGAGTTTCCGATAGGCAAAAGTACCCCAAGGACAAATAAAAGTAGTCTTATGTTGATCCTCAGGAGAAATGTTAATTTGATTATAGCCGGAGAAACCATCCATGAGAGAGAAAATTTCACTTCCGGTGCAATCATCGACAATCTGATCGACAAAGGGGGTAGGAAAGTTGTCTTTGGGAGAAGCTTTGTTAATATCCCTATAATAAACACATACATGAATACTTGCTCCTTTCTTGTCAACCGGGAAAGGATTGGAAACCCATTCTGTAAGAGCCACCGGATAAATAAAGTCGGCTTTCAGAAGTTTCTCACCTTCGAGCTTGATAGTAGCCGCTTTACGTGGGTGAACTGGACGAAGGCGTTTCCTGATAGGTTTAGCACCGGTATATGTCTTTATTTCATGTACAACAATTGCAGGGTCGATACCTGGCATATTTTCGTAGTTCTAGGCAAAGATGTCACTAAATTCTTTGAAAAGAGATGTATAGGTGACAATTTCGTCGGAAGAACATGAAGCTCCAATATGGACATTTTCGACAATCCCAGTTTTTATGGATATGTCAATGGGAATCGTGAGTGATATATTACTTAAGTTCCCTTCAGTAAAGACATTGTGTGTAGTCGTGGGAACCGTCGAGATGACAACAACGCTTGACGGAGTCGAAATCCATTGGTAGTTCTCAAGAGTGTGTTGTTCCAGAAAGAGGATGGAACGATGATGCCCATCGTCCCAAGGGGTGTCCTCCAAGACGGACATGATCATATCGTCAATGGGAAAAATAACACGAAAAGGATCGGGAGACAACTCATCAAGAGAAAGAGTAGAAGGTGTTTCTGATTGAATGGCCTGAAAGGCGGACTCAACCGGACTTAACGACATTTCATCACCATAACGAAGATGATCTCCGGGGTCAGGGACTATCCAAGGGTCATGAGATGTAGGAAGTTCATGAGGCATGGTGGAGATCATGTTAATAGAAGCAACAGACGGGCGTGGAACATCAGGCGGTGGAATAGGGAAAGTACCCATTAATGAGGAGTCCTTTAGAATTCCTACATCGACGTTCTCATAACCCGGCGAGGTTTTAGCCATAAACAACACGTTGCCAGTATGAGTATCAGAATTGAAGAAGGCGAGTTGGTTGACGGTAACAACCTTTCCTTGATGAGGGAAACGTACTACCTGGAAAAGTGTTGACATGACTGCATGCATGGAATCGATCCAGCTGCGTCCAAGAAGAAGATTATAATCAAGGGGAGCGTCGAAGACTTCCACTTCAACCTAGACCGTTTTACCTTCTAATGTGATAGGCAATGAAGGGAGAACACCATAGGGCTTAAAAATAGAGCCATTGAAGGATTTAAGAGTGTTTTGTGATTCTTTCAAGGAAGGAGAGCCAATGGATTTCCAGTAAGCAAAAGACATGACACACGTCAAGGAACCCTTGTCGATAACAGTTCGGTAAATGTTCTTATCAGAGACAACAACTTGTATCTGGAACGCTAGTTGAGGGGGTAACCTCGGAATGTGATCGTCCAAGTCAAAGTCTATTAAATTTGTATCGGTCAGATCAATTTGACCTATAACTTTCAACAGTGTCTTCCGTTGTGCGGGACAAGTTTGAAGGATAAGGGATGACATCGCAGAAGGTGTTTGGGCCAGATCTTCAACAATAATGTAGTTTTGGGCCGCACGAGCATGAGGATTGAAAGTCGATTTCCGAATGACACCCTTAGGGGGGGGTCGCAGAACTGTGTCGAGGCTCGGTCGTTCGAGATGAAGAAGACCGTTAGTAGGTGGAGTCGTGGGAGAGGGTTGGACCAAAGCAGGAGGTAAATCATCAACCTTCTCCTTAGATGGAGAATAATCTTTGGCTCGAGTCGTGAGTGCAACGTTGTTCTTCTTAGAATCACCAGTACACATCAAAACATATGATGTAGTAGAAGAGGATGGTTGGTCATGGATGACCAACTGAGCCTGTTGTTGAGATGGGAAGGGTTGGGACAAGACAGCCAATGCAGGGGGTTTCGGGGCTCCCTGAGGGAACTTAGTGACCTCGGCACGTTGTGGACAATCCTTTGTGTAGTGATCATCACCACAGATAAGGCAAGGGTATCGGGGTTTGCGCTTATCCCAGTCATCAACAGGAGTAGTTTTAGGTTTCTCTACTTGAGGATTATTTTTTCCCTCCTTATTCTTGCCTCTCCCCTTTTTAGATTTGTTTTTACCGGCTGGGGTAGATTGGACAACATTTACCTCAGAAGTCTTGCCGGTGGGAGTGGCAGGAGACGAAGCATTTTGAACATTAGAAGAAGAAGAATTAGGGTTTGTGCTTGAAACATAATGTGATTGGGCTTGGGCAGTACCAATCACACCGTCAGCCGCATGCAAGGAAGCTAGAGTAGTTGAAGTGTTGGAAGCATTAGGACGAGGTAAATCAGGTAGTAAATCATAAAGTGTTCCCGTTTGTGAATAAACGAGGTCAAGATACTGAGAACGACTTATAGCCTACTCTTTCGTGACAACGCCACCCATGGCAATGTCCTTACCAATTTCGTTCACAAATGATTTTGTTAACCATTCTGCCAGTAATTGATCAGGGAGCTCAAGTTTAATGAGACTTCGTCTCCGTCACCACTCATGGATGTGATCAGATATATGAGTTCCTTTAGTCTGTTTGAAATAAGTCAAAATCTCGGTGCCCGTGTCATAACGGATCGGTAACTAGTAATGCGTAAGGAAAGCCATAGCTAGGGTATTGAAGTCAGAGAAGAAACCACGTGGAAATTCGATATACCACTTCGCAGCAGAACTAGTAAGGGTTCGTTGAAAAAGACGTAAACGAATAGAGTCATCCATCAATGAGTTGGATGAACACCATAGGTGAAAAGTCATAATGTGATTATTTGGGTCCTCTCCCACTTTTTCGTCAAATTTAGGGATGTCCGAAGGTAGCTTGGCTAGTATAGCAGGCCATTGGGGAGAGTAACGAATAGGATCATTTAAAATCCTAGACAAATCTGGCAAATCCAAAGTAGCAAGAAAAGGTAACTGTCGATTCACCTGTGGGTACTGGTGGCGTTGGGGTGGAAGCCCTGTCGAAAAACTAGTAGGACCGTAAGAAGTTTGTGCATAATGGTAAGACCCGGGAAGATTCGGTGGTGGTTGGAGAGGATAGTAGTTCAAGGGATTGTAACCTTGAGCGGGGACATGAGTTTGAGCATTCGGACCCCAAATAGGATTGGGTATACCTGGATATGGTTGGCCTATAGTAGGGACAGGCAACTGCTGCCCCCCAGTTGTTTGAGGAGGATTTTGTATCATCTGATTCCAATACTGGGCCAAAGAGGGAGGTATATTTTATCCAAAAGGTGGGGTTGGTCCCCCTACCATAGGCGGAGTTCCAACCGGAAGTTGTGTCCCAATCGAAGGTTGTGTAGTAATTGGAATATGTCTGGTAAGAGGAAGTGGAATCGTACCACCTGGTCCACCAATGGGAATTTGCAAGTTTGGTGTAATGGATGGGATAGTGCCACTAGGACTAGGATTGTCAATGGAAGATAAGAAAGGTCTTCCAGAAGGAAATGGAGGGAGTGTCAGAATAAAACCGGGAATAGGGTGCCCAGGAAAAGAAGGACCACCTGGAGAACTGGATGGGGTTTGCGGAGGTGTTGGAATAGAAGAATTCAATGCACGATATCCAGGTGGTAGTGTCAGAATCACATTGGGCGTTCGTTTTGTGTTTATAGGAGCAAGACCAGCTGTAGTGAACCCGGTTGGGACATTCGTAGTATTCGTGAGATGGGCCATTTTAGCAGGCACAGTAAAGTGATAACTGGTATTCAACAGTACAGTCTCTGTCTCAGAAAACACCGGAGGGTTGATTTCAGAGACCACAGACGACCCAGGACCAAAAAGGTCCCTTTGAAAAACACCTGTAGACCAAAAAGGATCTTGGCCTTCTATGCCGGGAAAAGGCCCAACGGGTGATCCAGAAGATGTAACAACTAATTCTCTGGAAGAATTCAGTCGCATAAATGGTCGCTCAGAACTAGGGTGAAGTCGAAAATCCTCTCGAGTATTGGTAATTCGAAAAGTTTCTAGAGAGTCAGTTTGTTCCACTTGTGGTGTGGTGATGACTGTGGCTTCACTTTGCCGAGGAGAGCCCTCAGGTGTAACTATAGGCAAGGGTTGAGAACCGTCCAGATGCTCTGGAGATAAACCCTGCATTCTACGTTAACGACGTGGAGGAGCTATTGTAAATGAGTGACAAACTTCGCGAAGAAAATCCTATGGTCAACTTCGAGAAACAAACAACACGCGCTAGTAAACAAAATCTAGGAAGCAACACCAAACAAACAAGACCTTCTAATTTCGAAGCCACTAGTTGGTGATGAAATCCAATGTCGCAACCACGAGATGAGAAGGGGTTGGTCTAGGGTGGAAAAGTTACGTTGATGACCTGCTTAATGGACTTACACCATGGTGCAAGCTCCCACACATAATCATGGGTATACCCTCCAAGGAGCCCGAGTGAGTTTGGTCAACATCAATTCCAGGTACCGTGAAGACTTTCCCCTCCACAGTCACCTTGGGTAAGAACCTAGAAAGATAGGCCACTAAGGACACCACCAATAACAATAAATCCTGGGGGAACAATCGACAGTCCAATCCACACGCAAGGGCAGGGTATCTATCCCGTAATCAACTCAAAAGGATTCCACTCATCATTGTGGGTATACCTACGAGTGATCCCCGTAATACTTGCAATCTCTACAGTGATATCAACAAAGTAGGGTGAGTAACTCTGCCAATATCAATGCGACCTAGTGTTTGACCCTTGTGTGAGAAGGGCTTCCCAGGAAAAGATGTTGCAAATGGAATTTATCACTCCCTAACACAAGATGTTATTGTGTTTTTTGTGCTTTTGGAGAGTGTATCTCTCTTCCTACTCCAAATCGCTAGCCTAACTAAATGTTGGTGTAATAGAGCCCTAGAAAAGAGTTACTAGATAAATTTTATAATTACGCAATGTTATTAAGAGTTGTTGTTTACTCAAAGGAAATGGAGGTGAAACTTATGTTGTATGACTCTGACCCAATAATGCAAGGATGAGAATGAAATGTATCACTTTTCTTTCAATGAATCCTATGTATGGGAGAGAGAGAAAGTTTTCCAGATCAACCTTGAACTACAATGCAAAATTTCCTTTAAAATGCAAATGTAAACAATCACTTATCTAATGACAATTCTCTATCGTATCTTTTCCAAATACTTCAACAATCTCAATAATTTGATTTTCAATGTTGTCTAAAACGAAAAGAAATTTTTGAAAGAAAAACTTTTTGTTCACTTTTCAAAAAGGACCCACACTATGATAGCAAGAGTGCAGAAAATCAAAAACCAAATGAACAAGAAATGACAAACCCAATCAACTCTTTCAATGAAAACAAAAATAAAGAGCAAACCAAAAGAGTCTTTTCAAATGCAAAAGAAAATGATTTTTCAAACCAATAATCAAATGAGAAAAACCAAGTACTCAACTTTCAACCAATCACTGGTTCTTAACTAATCAAACACACTCAGAATCTGAAGTCAGAGAGAATGGTTTTGCCAAGAAAAGTCAAGAAACAAAAGTCAAGACACAAATGACAAGAAAAGCCTTGAAATCCTAAGACTATTCATGCATGCAAACGAATACAATAAATACATCAATAAATGGTCCAAGAAACTCACAAGAGGCAATCAAACTGATCTGGGCAGTTGGAAATACCAAAACTCAAATCCAAATTTTTGAAAAATTGTGTTCGCAAGTAGGCAATATTACATAGTGCAAGAATCACTGATTCTCGTAGGTGACCCTTGAGCAGGGTGCGAGAACCTCGCACTGAAACCTAAAGGCAGAGTGTGAACTCTACCTATTCTCGTAGGCTACAATGAAGTACAGTGCGAGAATGCATGATCATAGTCAAAAATTTGAAAAATGAAGCAAAATTGAAAAAGGCTTCTGGACCAAGAAGGTCTATCAGGATTTCCTGAAGACTCAGAGACTGATAGGACAGGAGAAAATTAAAACCAGAGCAAATGGCCATAGAAAAACACCAAAAGACACAAAGAAAATGGGATTGTCCCCAGTGGAGTCTCCAATTTTGTTATTGGATAAATCCATAGGTGTGGACACTAACCGATCTCCCTAGATCCACCTGGATCTAGAACAAAGCAAGACAGAACATGACTCTTCCCCTAGATTTTGACCATTGAATTAAATAGGAGGCAAGAACAAATGACATACCTTATTATCGCTTCCTATGGTATTTTTTTCTCCCTCTTCACTCCAGTGCTCTTGTGCAGTCAAGACCAAGACAACACAAACCAACCGAAGTGAAGAAAGCACAATCTATTCAACGGTCAATCTATGTATATGATCAAGGAATTATACAATAAAGTGGAAATAGCTTTATGGGAAAGGGACATATTAATGGAAAGTAAAGATTACAACCTGAACCTTGATGTCGCAAACTTCCTTTCGATGGCCCTTGGCTCTGACACACACACTTGCTCACTTGCATGAAGAAGATCAACCCCTTTGGATAAACTTGTTGGAGTCTCCAAGCTATTGTAGCTTTAGTCCTTCACACAATTGTTTCACTAATTATCCAATGAATCTTGCTTAACCTTTTCCATGAGAATTCCCTCAATATATAGGAGAGAATGAATTAGTTACTTGGATAAGAATGATCCCAAAATATCAGGGAGTCCAGTACTAAAATAACCATTCGAATGCCATCTCATCCTTCTAGAAGATTCCCTTCTAGAAGCATCGAGAATTCATCTTTTTCCTTTCTTTAGAAAGAGTTTTCACCCTAGCAGTTCAACACAGTGCGAACTTCTCGCACCCTGGCTTAAGGAAGCCTACGAGAATCATGCATTCTCGCAGGCAAATATACTAGCAGCCTGCGAACAGTCTTCAAAAATGAGTTTTCTAGAAGAGATGAAAATAACTTTTTCTCAGGAGAAATTTCTTATGAAGAGCCTGAGTACACCATCATCAATACATCATCATGATGACCCAAATCATGGGTAACAATAACTTTCTCTCAAAATGTGTAGAACTCAACCCAATGCATTTGCAATTGGCAAGCATTCTCCAACAACCAACTAAATTTTTCGTTTGGTCTATGTAGTGGTATTCAATGGACTCTTATCTCAACCAAAAGGTAACGAGAATGTAAATATGTGTTTGCAACTAAGTTTTATTGGCCAATCACTAAATATGCTCACAAAAATAGTTTTATAACACCCTCTAATTCTCATAAGATTTCTCAAGACCAAAATGCCAATGATAATATTAACATCCAATGATAGCTTATCCTTTGATAGTTATTCTATGCAAGTTTTGATGCAAATTGAACTCAACTCCATGGTCATTCCACTTTTGAAATAAACATATCTTGTGTCACATGGTTTTATTTTCCCAATAAGATGCCACCTGATGGTATTTATTCCCACATAATGAACATACCTTTTATTACCAATAGTTAGTAGTGCTATGGCCTTTCTTCCCATAGTAGTGACAAACAAGGATGTATTGTTTGATGCAAACCTTTTGGTCTTATTCTCCTTCTTGCCTCTCTTGATTGGATTTCTTCTTCTTTTGAGTCACGGTAAAGGATACATTTTTTATCTCTTCTCATCACTACCCTTCTTTGATCCACCACAAGAAGGCCGAGGTAGTAGTGGGATACCACCTTCATCGACTGAAACGTTTTCTATTGATGAGCAGGCCAATTATTCTACATCCGTTGGCTTCATAAATGTGGTCTTATTGTTTGTGGCATTTTCATTTCCACCATTGAAACCTAGGTCTTTGTAATATCCTATTATCAACCCTTTTAACTTGATCTTGCTTATATTGTAATTATGTTTTTCATTACTATGATTTTCATCATGTTGTTAGGTGAAGTTAACATGCAATTTTAAATACATATAAACATGATCAATTTGAATTTAATGAAAGGTTCCAAGGCTTATTGGTCGAAGAAAACACTGATGGAGCTATGATTCCACTAGAGGGGAAATGTAAAGGGGTTTAAGGGGGAAATTGGCCTATGTCTCATGGTCACTACTATATGCTATGTACAATCTCTTTCATGTGATTGTCATAGAAACGTTCTATCCTAATATTTATGACAATACAATTATGACTCTACTGCAACTCGCTATAACTCTGCTGCAACACTTTTTGTAACTCTGTTGCAACTCACTATAACTATGTTGTAACTCTGTTGCAACACTATGTTGTAACTGTAGTTTCTCCTTCAAATTTTGTGTTGTTACTCCACTTGTTGTTACTCACTATTACTCTGCTGCAACTCACTATAACTCTGCTGCAACACTTTATGTAACTCTACTACAACTCACTATAACTATGTTGTAACTCTACTGCAACACAATGTTGTAACTGTACTTTCTCCTTCGAATTTTGCGTTGTTACTCCACTTGTTTTTACTCACTATTACTCTGTTGAAACTCGCTATAACTCTACTGCAACACTTTTTGTAACTCTGCTGCAACTCACTATAACTATGTTGCAACTCTGCTGCAACACTATGTTGTAACTGTACTTTCTCCTTCGAATTTTGTGTTGATACTCCACTTGTTGTTACTCACTATTACTCGGCTGCAAATCGTTATAACTATGATATCCCTCATACTCTGCATCAATGTTTGGGTTTGGGTTGAATGTTATGGCTCTCTAAATTTGTCATTTTTACCGAATTTGTGCACTTTTGTGACTGGTACAATCAACCATGGAGACCAAATTCTGTCATATTTAGTAGAAAATATATCAATAACTAAGAAAAACTCAACTCAATGGACATTCCTCCTTTGAAATAAACATATCTTGTGTCACATGGTTTTATTTTCCCAACAAGATGCCACCTGATGGTATTTCTTCCCACATAATGAATATACCTTTTATTACCAATAGTTAGTAGTGTTATGGCCTTTCTTCCCATAGTAGTGACAAACACGGATGTATTGTTTGATGCAAACATTTTGGTCTTATTCCCCTTCTTGCCTCTGTCGATTGGATTTCTTATTCTTTTGAGTCATGGTAAAGGATAAGTTTTTGAGCTCTTCTCATCACTACCCTTCTTTGATCCACCACAAGAAGGCCGAGGTAGTAGTGGGATACCACCTTCATCAACTGAAACTTTTTCTATTGATGAGAAGGCCAATTATTCTACATCCTTTGTCTTCACAAATGTGGTCTTATTGTTTGTGGCATTTTCATTTCCACCATTAAAACCTAGGTCTTTGTAATATCCCATTATCAACCCTTTGAACTTGATCTTGCTTATATTGTAATTATGTTTTTCATTACTATGATTTTCTTCATGTTGTAAGGTAAACTTAACATGTGATTTTAAAGACATATAAACATGATCATTTTGAATTTAATGAAAGGTTCCAAGGCTTATTGGTCGGAGAAAACACTTATGGAGCTATGAGTCCACCAGAGGGGAAATGTAAAGGGGTTTAAGGGGGGAATTGACCTATGTCTCATGGTCACTACTATATCCTATGTACAATCCCTTTCATGTGATTGTCATAGAAACATTCTATCATAATATTTATGACAATAAAATTATGACTCTACTGCAACTCACTATAACTCTGTTGCAACACTTTCTGTAACTATGTTGCAACTCACTATAACTATACTGTAACTCTGCTGCAACACTATGTTGTAACTAAACTTTCTCCTTCGAATTTTGTGTTGTTACTCCACTTGCTATTACTCACTATTACTCTGCTGCAACTTGCTATAAATCTACTGCAACACTTTCTGTAACTCTACTGCAACTCACTATAACTATGTTGTAACTTTGTTGCAACACTATGCTATAACTATACTTTCTCCTTCAAATTTTGTGTTGTTACTCCACTTGTTGTTACTCACTATTACTCTGCTGCAACTTGCTATAACTCTACTGCAACACTTTCTGTAACTCTATTGCAACTCACTATAACTATGTTGTAACTCTGCTACAACACTATGTTGTAACTGTACTTTCTCCTTCGAATTTTGTGTTGTTACTCCACTTGTTGTTACTCACTATTACTCTACTACAACTCGCTATAACTCTGCTGCAACACTTTCTGTAACTCTATTGCAACTCACTATAACTATGTTGTAACTTTGTTGCAACACTATGTTGTAATTGTACTTTCTCCTTCAATTTTTTTGTTGTTACTCCACTTGTTGTTACTCACTATTACTCCGTTGCAACTCACTATAACTCTTATATCCCTCATACTCTGTATCAATGTTTGGGTCTAGGTTCAATGTTATGGCTCTCTAAATTTGTCATTTTTACCGAATTTGTGCACTTTTGTGACTGGTACAATCAACCATGGAGACCAAATTCTGTCATATTTAGTAGAAAATATATCAATAACTAAGAAAAACTTTGTAGCAGGTGTAGAT
>ML790271.1:217020-232783 GCA_009831015.1 Picea engelmannii | reverse complement strand
AGGGGATATATATATTACAATATTACAATGTAATAGTAATTCCATATTACAATGTAATATGGCATTACCATATTACATTGTAATATGGCATACAATATGGTATACCATATTTCATGTAAAAAAAAAATTTAAAACCTAAATTCGTCGTCACAATGTCGACACAAGTTCGTCGGAAATATTTTACTATTTTACCACAACCGTTTCTATAGCAACGAAACTTCGTCACAATTTGCAACGAATATTTGTCGCATATACAACATGTGCGTCATAAATTTGGTTTTGAGATATTGCACTCATCAATATTACCATGGATTTTCGTCACAAGTTCCGACAGACTTTCGTTTCACATTCAACAGTTGTGTTGTAAGTTATTGGTGTGGCATAACTTTTCATCCCAATTGCGACGAAGTTTCATCGTAATTGCCACATTTCTTCATTGTTATTGAGATGATAGTTCATCGTAATTGAGATGATGCATAGGGTTAACCAATATTGAAGGTGGTGGCACGTGGAGAGCTAATTTTTTCGATGTTTCCATGCACACTTGGATCATGGATATAGCGACGAAATTATTCAGACAAAAAAAAATCTTGGCTTTCATGGAAATTGCGACGGATAAGTGTGGCAATATCAACGAAAAACCGTCGCAAATTTTCTCATATGTACTAGTGCCAGGTCTTCCTACCTTTCGTCACCCACTTTCTTCTTTCTATGAAATTCATTCTTATACATATTTTATTTATGCTCCGTGGGAGCCCCAATCCCATCCATTATGACAAACACATTTTAATTTCAGAGTATGTATTGAACTATATATTTTTTAGAACCTTTATGAGAGCTATTTTGGGAAAAATCTCGACTGTACTTTGTAACCCAATTTTTTCTTAATATAAATTATTTGAGGTTGATCTATCGTTATCTCCATTTGATCTTCCCACGTAATACTCTGCCAAAGTTCTCTTATGCATGCAAATCATTTTCTTTTAGTTTTTATGTGATAAAAAATCTTTAGCCCTACTATGATGGATGTGAGGAAGTTATTTTTATTTTCTTTAAATGTATGAATGTGTGTGTTTCCTGGTCCATTCTCAAGAACTCTCTTTTAAAAATAAAAATACAAATATTTTTTGTTTTATATTATATCTATTTTACTTTCCTTTGACAGACTTCTTTAAATGTCCCACATTTTATAAATCTCGGACAGAGGAGTACCACCTCTATAAAAATGCAGGAGGATTTGAATCCTCGTGATGTTTCCATTTTGGTCCTAACAGATTCAAGCATCAATAGGGCCATACCACATAGGTTTAAACTTTCCTACCCCCAGGGAATCCTTGTCCTCATCATAGACCAACACAATATATCCCTCGAATAAAACCCTAGGATGAACAACTTTATCATATTGAAACTTGACATGCTTGTTATGCGCTTCATTTGTTAAAGTTGTATCTCGATGCTACTCATTAAGATGTTCAATATAAACTAAGCATTCCTCGTATCAGGAAGGATCTCAACCACTATTTTAAGTGAAGGAACTTCACATTCAATCGACAAAACTGCTTCCACTTTGTGGATGAGTTGGAAAGGAGAAAAACCAGTAGCAATTTTGATTGAGGTTCGATAATCCCATAAGGCCAAGTATAACATCAAGTGCCAGTTCGTTCGAGTTGAATTAACCATTCTTCTTAGTATCATTTTTAATGACTTGTTCACAACTTCAACTTGACCATTGTCTTGGGGATAGTAGGGAGAAAAATGCTCCTTCCTAAATCCCAATTTTGATGTTAGCTCTAACATCATGTAGTTCTGAAAGTGACTAACATGGTCGGTGAAAATCTCTCTCGGAACGTTGAACCTATATATGACCTGATTAAAGATGAAGAGTGTTGTAGTTTACCCATCATTAGAAAATTTCAGCATGGCCTCATCCCACTTATTAAAGTAATCGACATCCACAATAATGTAACGATGCCCCCTAGCCGAAGAAGGGTGGAATGTCATGAAATCTACCCTACACTTGGTGAAGGGGATGACAATAATAACGAAAAACATGGGAGCGGGATATCTGTACATTTTCTTAGTGAATATTTGACACATGTGACACTTCTTAACCACCTCGATACAATCTTTGAAGGTTGTGTGCCAAAAGTACCCGACGTGCAAAATATTTTGGGTCATTTCCAACCCAGATAGGTGACCACCACATGCTCCACTATGGAAATCGTTCAAAACAACCTTCTCTTCTTAAAAAGTCAAACAATGACAAAGAATCAAGTCTACCCCACACCAATACAATGTGTTAGTGATGATGAAGTAGTTTTTATCCATGTGATGAAACTTTTTTCACTCATCTCATGAATAGTTCAGAGGAAACTTAATATTCTATAGATATATAAGGATATCCCCATACCATGGTTCGCACGAAGAGATGAGGAAAATGTGATCATCCAGAAATAATTCTATTGTCTCGCTTTCCTCATGCTCCATTGGCAACTTTGACATCAACTCAGTGAAGACCAAAGATTTCTTAGATTTCGTTGATGCAAAATCCAAATCGAACTCTTGAAGCACAATAATCCACTTGTTATACTTCCCACCAATAATTATCCTAGTCAAAACATATTGAAATGGATTTACAATGGCGATGACGGTTGTCTTACGTAATAGAATATAATGTCGAATCCACTGGAAAACATGGAAAGCTACCAATGCCAGTTTCTCAACATGCGAATAATTGATTTTAGGACCCATGAGAGTGTGACTCAAATAATAGATGACATGCTCTTGGAGCTTTTCATCCTCCTGAATTAGAACCATGCCAATCCAAGACTTAGTTGCTTCCAAATACAACAAGAAGTGTCGATTGTAATTAGGGGAACTCAAAAAAGGAGTCGAAACCAATGATTTATTTAATGTATTGAAGGAACGTTGTGCATATTCATCCCAATAGAATGGGACCACTTTCTTCAAAAGGTGCATAAGGTTCTTTGTTATGTTAGCATAGTTTAGCATAAAATGCCTAAGGAAATTTGTTTTTCCTTGTAGGCTCCGAAGTTGTTTGATTGTACAGGGGAAAGAAACTGATTTATTTCCTCAACCTTCAAGGGGCCAGCCATGATCCTTTTTTTCAAAATGATGAATCCAAAAATATGATGAGAGGCCACACAAAAAATACACTTGTGTGGATTCAATCGAATCCTATAGAAATGACATCGTTCAAAAAATAAGCGGAGGTGTAAGAGATGTTGGGCCCTCTTGTGCGAGTGAGCCATGAGACCGTCTAAGCATGCTTCCACTATATGCTTCAAGTCATGAAAATAAAACATCATTTCCCATTGGAATCTTGCACCAACATTTTTAAGAACAATTGACATTTTCATGTAACCAAACGTACCCGAGGGACATATGAAGGTCATTTTTTGTTGGTCTTCCGGACAAATTTCAACTTGGTTGTAGCCAAAAAACCCTCCATAAACGAGACGATTTCACTCCCCACACACTCATCCAACATCTGATCAATGAATGGCATCGTGGATTTATCTTTAGGAAAATCCTTATTCAAGTCCCTAAAATCCATGGAAACACAGATTGTACCTTACTTCTTATCAATGGGAACATGTTTGGAGACTCATTCCGTTAGAGGAATTGGGTAGATAAATCCTGCATTAAGCATCTTTTCCACTTCTTCCTTTATTTTCATTGCTTTTCATGGGTTCACAGGTCTCAACATTTGTTGAACCAACTTTTCATTTTCATAGGTTCAAATTTCATGTTGAACTATTCGAGGATCAATGCAAGGAATTTCCTTGTAAAACCATGTGAACACATCTTGAAACTCCTTAAAGAGTGTCGTATATTAAGAGATCTTGTCCTGTGATACGTTTTCTCTAATAAATATATTTTCAACAATTTCAGGATTCTTAGAAAATTTGTCTTGGATCGTCTCTGATATATTAGCCATGTTTCCTTCGACATAAGCACCATGTCTAGCCAAGGGATTGACTAGCCCATCAACACTTCCAACAATGGATACTTTGAACTCTCTACTCTCTATTAAATTATGTCCAGGGAGGAAATATGATCTGCGATGAAAATAGCTCCATTGCCTTTCATCTCTAATCATTTCCTCAATGATTGATTCATCCAAAAGAAATATGGTATCTAAATAGTTTTTGGTTATTACGGTCTGACCCTGGGTTCTAACTACAGGATTACCAAATTCCCTTCGGCCATCGATCCTTCTTGATACCAGAAGGAAACACAGCACACAGGGTGCATTGTTCAGTCTCACCTAAGATGGCTTCAATGGGTGGCCATAGGACTCAGGGGTCTGCAACCATGGGATGGTATCTGATTCTCTCTCAAGGACATTAGATCTACTCAACAACTAGCCATCAAATCCTTATTTATTATGACGACCCTAGAAGGACCTTAGCTCTTACCAATGACTTAATGATTCCAATAGAACTTTAGGAACCATCATAACAACATATATTAAATGAAATCTATTCATATATTTCACATAATATTCAGATCTGAATACTAACTACGACATTCATCCATTAGTGTTGTTCTACTGATTTCATCTGTTATTTGTAGTGCGCAATATTATTTCCCTTATCATTTTATCATGTTCAACATAAAATCATTAAAGAAAATATAATCAAAAGTACTGCAAACATTCACACCTAACCTATATGTATCGTAGTTCACCCCCTCTTGGGGCTATATCCACAAATATGAGTTTCTTCAACTCTTTATTAATATTCATGCCAAAATCCAGTGCATCGCACTGTACATTTCTTCCTCTATTACAATCGATATCCATATATCGCAATGGTCCTCACAAATAGAGAAATTCTAAACAAAAAACCAACCAAATAACGAATAATAGTCGAACCAACTAACTCCTTTCACAGTCCTAATACATTCTACTTATACAAAAAATGGGAAAAATCCCTTACAGAAACCCTAACCCTAAGTGGACTAGGTTTGTCCACTTTCCAACTAACTTAATCTCAGTTGGTACTCAAGCCAACCATTATTCAAGTCAATGCTTGTCCACTTTCCAACTTCTCTATAACAGTTTGTCCACTTTGTAACCGCTTTTTTCTCGACACTTATTTTCCTCTGTGTTTGGCACTTCTTTTCCTCTATTCTCGGTGTGCTCCCCATTTTTCGGCGCTGCCTTGATTTTCTTCCAAAATTGGCCTGCACCAATAGGCCCCCAACATTGACATCATGACTCATCCCAAGTCACTCATTGACTCCTGCATATTTCACTTCCTGTGCCAGTGCTTCATACATTTATGTTTTTTGCTGGAATTTCTCCTGAGCCTGGTTTATCTTTTCTTCCATGGCTTATACCATATGCATGGTGACTGGAGGTTTCAATATTTCTCCCCCCTACAAGCCTATCTACTCCACCCTTGATTTTTTTTCTTCGATATCCATGACCAATTGTTCATCCTTTTTCTGCAGAGGCTCCAACTGAGCCTGACTTGCAATGTTTTCTACCAACACTGCCTTTTCTTTTGACTGCAGACTCTTCATTTATGCATATGTCTTAATATTTTCTGGTAGTGACATTGTATTTTGTCTCTGTTTAAATTATGCCATTGATGCATGGAACCTATCCTCCTTTCCTTGCAGATCCTGCAAGCTTCCATCTTCTTGTACTTGTGTCCAAAGTTAGCCACTTTGCTCCAATATCTTTGTCATGTTTTGTATATCCCGTGCTATATTTTCTATAAATTTTGTTGTGTGTTGCTCTCGCTGCACTCCTACTTCTGGAGGAGTAGTAGGTACTACGTGCTCCTCCAGCTCCTTTCTTTGTCTCTTGTACTATTTCAAGGCCTAAGAAATTTTCTTCAGTGTTTCCTACGATGGTACTTACTTGGATCTTGCGTTGTCCGGGATGGTTTGAAACACTGTGCCAATGTGTTTCTCCATATATTCTACCTTCTTATATGCTAACCTCTTCTCCTTCCCTTCTTGGCTAATTTCTTCCTTCAGTTTGATGTTCTCTTCATGTGTTGTTTGTAAATTTGTCGCATCTGAACTTTCCCTAGAAAGGATTTCCTATGCGACATTGAGTTGCAATTTTTATAGCATCTTCATTGAAATCTTGGGAAACGCTAAATCCAATGTATCTATCTCCTTTATAGGCTTATGTGTTGACTCCTCATTAATGTACAACTTATTCGGTGTTATCATGAAGTTTGTGCTCCCCTGCACCATGATATTTATTGTTTCCCCTGCTAGCATTCCTTCCATAGCCTTTGTTGGTGTGTCTTTCTATAACCACTTTGTCCTAATCCTTAGTTGTTCCAGCACAGTTTTTACTTACTACACCTGCTCCATGATAGATCCCTATTCTTCTAGGAATTCTCCCAAGCTTCTGATAGATGATATTCAATGGTTGTGGCTACTAATTCAACATCATCTACTATCAGTGATGTCTAAGGTGGTGTCCTATGGGCCTTCACCTTCTTCCTTGAGCCACTTGCTTTCTCCCCTATTCTCTTCCTTTGGGCATCTACTAGCTCAGATGTATTTGACATGTCCATATCCACCCCTTTCTCCCCCTGAACTTCTTCTTTCACAGGTATATCCTGTGTCTCTATTATTACTTCTTCTATGCACACTTGTTCTCTTGTAATTCCTAGTGTTTGTCCTTTTGCACGGTGGGCCTTGCGTGGAACCACCCTGTGGTTTCTTCTGAGTTTTGTGTTTCTTTTGATTTGAGCTGCTTCACCCCACTGGACCTTGTGTTTTCTTCTTCTTCTTCTTGTGGGAACCATTTCTTCATGTCTGTTGCATGCGGACTATTTTTTCCTATGTCTGAGTCTCTACTGTTGGGACTATCTTTGGAATTACTGAAACCTTCCATTCATCAGGCCACTCCTGGACCTCCGTTTTTATATACTGTGTCATCACACAGTAGCTCACTTGTAGCCACTCCTTGGCTAGATCCCTCTTCAACTGTAACCACATGTTATGGCACGTTTCCTGAAAGTTGGCAATCTGTCCAAACTCTTAGATTTTCTCTAGTAAAATCCTCCATGTGTTTCCTAAGTGGTTCTGAAACTTTAAAAGGTATAGAGAAAATACATCATTGTTCACCTTCTTCATCTTCGGGTCTTATATTATCCTTAATTAAGTGTACCAGGTTGTGTCACACTTTCCTAATCTTTGAATGAACATACTATACACCGGTTCTTGCCAACGTACAAGTGCAATGGGGATGAGTAACCACGAGTAGTGTAACTCAGAGCCCCAATATTGTGTATCCTTACAATCTTCCAAGAAGGAATTGATAAATAATGGGGCCAGCTCATCAAGCTCTCATTCACTTACTGCGTTGCAATCGCTACCACTCATGCTGGTACTTCTTCCTTCCTGCAATTGTGCATTAATTTTCATCCTAGCAACCTTGTGGTGAATCTTGTCGCAGGATCATTTATGTCACTCATCTTGATCCCATTATTCCCTCTATCTGTTCCATATTTCACCTTAATTTCATTCAATATGTAATTTTCCTTCGTCTTATCCTCCACATACTATTCTAGCTTCTCCTCATTCATGCGTAGCCCAGTAATTGTGGCTATTAAGTCCACATTGATAGGCACTAGCCTATCCATCCATAAAACACCTCAATGCACCCTTATTAGGAATTGTTTCACACATGCATTGATATGTTTACTGTGCCCAAAATGCGGTATATCTATTAAATTCATTATCCTTGTGTTGTAGATCCCTATGATCCACTGCATAGGCTCCAATAGTGGCACACCTGATGGGCCCTCTCCTCTGTTTTCCATGTAGTTTTTCTATGCCAAATCCAAGAATTTGATGGGATCTTCTACATCATGGTCTGATTGCTTCATGATTTTTACCCCTCCTATCATTTCATCATCTACTTTTACTCCATCTGGGATTTTTGGCATGACAATTTTCAATTCTACCTGTGTGCACAGTATCCCTTGCACACTGCTTTCAAATTGAGATTTCTTTTTCCTTGGCAGGGACGATGCCTCGACCTCTGGTATGCCCTCGTGCTCTGTTTCTTATTCTTCTTCTGGATCTAGGCCCTCCTGTGCTAAATCCATGCCATGTTCTTCATGTTATGTCCTTTTTCCTCTCAACACGTCAGACTCTGTTCTTTTCTTGTCTTTCTCAGGCTACTCGACCTCCTGCAATGGGTTTTCTTATTCCTCCACTTGCTTGTTATGTGGCTCATACTCTGGTGTATGGACTTCATCCACATCAATTATCATTGGCATGTCTTGTGTCCCTATTTTCATCGCCCAATCATTGTTTCTTTTGTTTCAACCAACCCTACTCGGCGCTCCAACTCGTGGTGGTGATATCCTACCAAAATCTAGACTGTTGTGTTGCAAATTCCAACCTGTTGTCAATAATTCACACTCTTGTGCTTAGGTTTCACTCTTCTCTCTTATCCTTAGATAAAACACAAATGACTACATTTCCCCTCTTTTTCGACTTTATAGCGAGATGACGTACTGACAACTGTTCCACATTGGAAATTTTCACTTTTTTCACTTTTTCCTACGCACTACACTTTTGTATCTGTCAACTACTTTCCAGTGCATAGTGTCTTCAACACTAGTTTTTCTGCGATGCACTATTAATTCTAATAATTCTATTATGTCAAAACCCTCTAATATTCTCCTATATTTTTGTCTTTTGTTACATTTCTTCTTTTTATGATTTTTTGTCTTTTTCTTCTATTATCTACTATATGCAATATGTAAAATCATACCTCCTCTTTTTGTTTTTACCTCAGGTTGTTAGTTCGACTGTCTTGATACAACTTCAGTCAACTTCCATTCACGATTCTTTTGAGATTCTTCCCTGCAATATCTTTCAATTGCACAACACCTCCATTTGTGATGGTCTCTACCTGATAAGTCCCTAATCAATGCATATTCAATTTCCCAGGGTGTTTTAGATACCTATTGTCATAGAGGAGAACTAGATCTCCTTCCTTAAATCTATTCCTCTTTATGTGCCTATCATGAAAATATTTTTCCTTCTCTTTCTATACCTCCTGGTGAAATCCTGCTAAAATTTTGTCTTCTTCTATCTCCATCAGTTGATCTAATCTTTCCTACACAACACCTTCTTCTTTCATGTTGGTGATTGACGCAATGCACAGACTAGGTACCAAATAATCCAATGGAACCACTTCTTCCTTCCCATACACTAGTTTGAATGGTGTCTACCCTATAAGCTTCTTTCATGTAGTCCTGTAAGCCCATAACATTGTTGATACCTTCAAATCCCAATCATCCCTATTCACATTGCAAATCTTTGTCAATGCATTTTCTAGAATTTTGTTAAAATCTTATACTGTACCATTTTCCTAAGGATGGTAAGGTGTGCTCTTATGCTGATGTATCTCAAATTATTCTATCATATCTCTAATTGTACTATTAATAAAATGAGTTCCATGATCACTCAATAAAATTCTAGGACATCAAAATCTGGTCACCCCGTTCTCAAAGAGAAACTATGTTGCAATCCTTCATTAGGGCTACTTCTTCCCATCTTGTTAAGTATTATGTCGCAGTGACGATGTATCTGTATCCTGACCTCCTTTTTGGCATTTTAATGGGTCCAATGAAATCCACAAACCATTTATCAAATACATGAAGAGTTACTTGGAGCATAAGTGAATTTCATCCCTTCTGGATGGTTTTCCCACCCTCTGACAGATATCACAGGTCTGAAGATATTCCTTTGCATCTTTATGTACTGTAGGCCACCATAATCCTATGTGAAACACCTTCTGTGTTGTAGGTTTTCCTCCATAGTGACCTCCAACTATACCTTCATGTCCTTCTAATAACACCATGAAGAATTCATGCTCCATCACACATCTTCTTAGAATTCCATGTATGCCTAACTTGTATAAATGACCTGCAATCAGCTGATAGTATGCAATGAGCACTACCAATTATTTTTCTCTATGACAGTAAGTTCCTTAGGAGCAATTATTGTGCTCAAAAGTCCAACAATGTCAGAAAAATAATCATCAACAATATGAATAGAAAATGAGTTAGCATCAGTAAAATTTTCTTCCAAGTTCTTTGGCTCCTCTCCATTAGTAATTATTGACAGATGACATGGTCCTACATTCAAATTTTCTGGTTTTACTATAATTTCAAAATCATATTCCTGAAACAATAACTTCCATCTACATATCCTCCCCCCAAACATTGGCTTGTTAACTAGGTACTTCAAAGAAGAATGATCTGTAAACATCTTAAATTTTTGACCCAATAAATAATGTCTAAACTTCTATAGGAAATATACCATAGCCAAACCTTCCCTTTTTATAGTATTATAGTTCTTCTTAGACTCAAACAATTTTATACTAGCAAAAGATATTGGGTGATCAATGTCTCCTTCCCCTAGTTGTGCCAAAATAGCTCTAAGTGCAATGGATGAAGCATCTGCATGCACATGAAATTCTTTTGTCCAATATGGAAAGCTCAAAATTGGTGTTGTCACCATCTTCTCTTTCAGTATGTCCAAGATCTCTTGGCATTCATCATTCCACTAGAACCTTATGTATTTATTCAATAGCTTCTACATTGGAACAGTAATATTTCCATAGCCCTTTATGAATTTCCTATAGTATTTTGTGTGACCCAATGTTTCTCTCAACTGGTGCTCTGACTTTGGTGGTGCTAAATTGACAATAACAAAAATCTTGGTAGGGTCTACTATTAAGCCATGTTTGCATAAAATGTGCCCAAGTAGGATGCCAAACGATGTGTTGAATATACATTTCTTAATGTTCAATGAGATGTGACATTGCCTACATCTTTCTAACATTAACCTCATAATTTCTACATGGTCCTTCAATAAACTGAATATTGTCCAATCATCCAGATAAACCTCTAAAAATTTGTGTATAAAATATTTGAATGCAACTACTAATACTCTAGAAAATATTGTTTGTGCATTCTTTAAACCAAATGGAATTAATGTGTATTGATATGACCCCCACTCTATTGCAAATGTATTTTTTTACTTGTCCTCTAGAGAAATTCTGATCTGATGGTAACCTGAAAATCCATCTGTGAAAGAGTACACTTCTTTTCCTCCCACATTCTATAAAACCTCATCTATAAATGGAGTAGGAAAAGGATCATGCATGCATGCATCATTTAACTTCCTTAGATCCACACATATCCTAATCCCTCAAGTATTATTTTCCTGTACCACCATTGGACTAATCCACTATGATTCTTCCATAGGCTCTATGATTCTTGATTCTTGCATTATGTCGATTTCTACCTTAACCTTCTGCTTATACATGGGGTTTAATATCTATGGTCTCTGTCTAACTGGTCTGGTCTCTGTCTAATTGGTCTTGCCTCTGGTCTAAGGGGTATCTTCATTTCCCCAAGTTCTCTTGCTACCCCTTTAATCTATGAAAATGTGGCTGGGAATAAATCACTATACTCATGCAATAATTCAGTTATATTTTCCATTATCTCATTGTCCCAGTAATCTCCAATGATGGTTATCTTGGGCTTCTCTTCAATCCCAATATTGATATTTTCAATCTTCATAGGTGTAGTAAACTCTTTTAATTGTAAGAGGGGTCCTTCCAATCCTATTTCTCCTTCCCCTTCTAATATATGTATGTCACGTGGGTCTTCCTCTACTTCTTCATCATCTGCGACCTGATAACAATAAAATAATTGGTCAAGTGTTTATTTTCTATAATCTCTCTCTACTTTCACTGTATCTACCCCATACTCTTCAAATATCTTCCATTTGATCCTCTGTAATGCTAGATCCACCCATGGATTCTCACTTTCAAATGCAAAGGTCCTAATAAAGTTCTTCTGCACTGCACCCCAACTTGCAGTTTCTCTGTGCAGTTCCTGCTCCTTATACCAGTTACTAGGTATTCCTTATAATGTATGAATAAATTAATGTGTCCATTCCCCTGATGGTACCAATATCTAGTTAGTGACAAAATCATTTATGTGTTGTCTTGGGTTCCCTCTTCCATCATACTTCTGTAAGGGTTTATCCTATTGACTCTTACCAAATCTTATGTGCATCAATCGCTTACACTGATACCAGACCTGAATTACTTTCTTATGTGCACCCCACCATCGTACAGGTGTGTCCCTCAGTGATATATCCAACACTAATAATCTTTGACTATCCAAAACCTCTGATTCGAACTCTGTCAGAAAGTTTTCTAAATTTTCCTCTTCAGTAAATGTGGGAAACTGTCTTACTTCTATCCCAATCCATCTTACTGCATGTGTAACTCTAGCGCACCTCCTAGTAGAGAACTCATGCAATCTTTGTTTCCAATTTTCTACTCTAGTATCAGAATCTGACATGTCAGAATCAATACTCCTCCAACTGAGTACTCCATCTATACTTGGATTCACATAGTCTTCATCTCATACAATAGTCCTATACAACAGGTTCACATCATCCTCTAGAACATTTTTAGGAATAGGTTATACATATCTTTCACAATCCGAGGGATGTAAAGGTTCTACTACCCTAAAGTTCCCAGCTTCAAATATCATCTTTCTAGTCTTTAAATTAATTATGGCCTAATTTTCAAAGGCCCAATCAATTCCCAATAGTGTTGGAAATGGTATAGACTCATCCACCATATCCATCACTTCAAAATCTTTTGTGATTCACACACCATCTAGATCCATTGTTGTATTCTTCAATATTCCTATGAGAATCACTCTCTACTGGTTTTCTAGATTCAATTGGATATTGGAATACCCTAGTGTAGGTTCTCCCATTTCTTCCCAAGTCTTCTTTGGAAAAATGTTGACATATGATCCTAAGTCCAAGATAACATTTCCCATGTTAAAGTCTCATATATTTGCATTCAATCTGAACTCTCTTCTAGCTATTTTCTTTCTATGGACTTGATTAATCATATTTGGTTTTATTCATACCCCTTCCTGTATGTTGTATTTCTCAAGCATACTTTTAAACAATTCCATGTCATTCTTATCATTAAGTGATTTAAAGCATGATTCCAGGAAACTCTTTAAGTTACTTACATTCTCTGTTTTATCTCCTTTGTAAGTATGATCCAAATACTAAGGCATATCAAAAATAGGAGTATCATACCTCAGAAAATTATTCGATGTGGAGGCTACATTCTCCTTCAGAATCTCTTTCTTTTCTTCCTTGAAATTCTCCTTCTCCTTATTTGCATCAAACTGTTGATGTGGTTGAATGTTCTTCTGAATCCATCACTAAGATTCCTTCTTTTGGTCATGTGTGTCTACTCCTGTCTTCACTCCTCCTCTAGTCACTTTATTGATGTTCCTCCTGGGATCCCTTATTTATGTAGAAATCCACTGGACATTCTGGCTATTTAGATTCCTCTTCTCCTAGATCTTCGTCATTAACTTCAGGCAATATTTTTTCACGTGATCTACTGCATGAAAATACATACATATTGTTGTTTCTTGAGGACAATATCTGGCATAATGTCCTTGTTGTTGACAATTATGGGAGATAATAGGCCCTCTACCTCTGACCATTCCTCATCTTCGCCTACCTCTAAATCCTCCTATGTTCCCCTATGGATCCATGTTTTGTTGATGATATTATGGTTCCTAATTATATTTTGGGGTTTGCTGAAACTATGGCACTGCTTGAAGTTATTGCGCATTTCCAAACCATGGTGCAGTTTGTCCTGCCATCAATTCAACCTGCATCCTATATGAATTTGTGGTTCTTTCCTTTATTAAATACAGGGTTCTACAATTTTTGTCTTCATGTCCCACTGACTTACAAAATTACATAAAGTAATCTTCGGTTCTATCTTCTACTTCCACATCATAGGGCAGTGATAAGGATCATGCCCATGTGTCTTGCATATTTCACACCAAGGCCCTCCTGTAGGACATGGATTTGGCATTCCTACTCCCAAGTACTGCGCAAATGTTGGACACTCATTCTTATGATGTCCCTCTGATCTGTAGAGGGTACACCACATTTCTTCTCTTTTCTCTTTACTTTCATTCTAGTTTAATTGCACTATCAAGTTCTTCAGGTCTTCCTTCAACTCCTCTATAGCTAGATCTTTCTGATTATACTGATTCTCCTCTAACTACATCGCTTCTTATAGTGCCTCTACCTGGGTTTGAAATTTATGTTGTCTCAATGGACATTTAAAGTGTGGTAACAGAGAATTTATAAACAATTGTCTTTGTTTCATATCAGAAATGGGATACTTCAGTTTACCTTTCAATTTCTTGAACTTCTGATCGATGTCCCATACGGACTCTCCTGGTTTTTGTCTAACCTCAATCTTCTCATTCATAAAATGATCCTTTGATTTTGGCCTCTAAAACTCAGTGATCAGTGCCTGTTTTATCTCTACTATTGTTCTCGGTGCACCCTATGGATTGTATAATTCTATAATCATATACCAATCCAGTGCATGGTTTGTGAATGTTATTACTAGTTGTGCTAATTTTTCTTCCTCATCAGTGGTTCTTTTTGTTTCCCATATTTGTTCACACATGAATAGGTACTTCTATGGGTCTTCTGATCCATCCCCGAGAAACTATGGTAATATTATCATTGGATCTACATCTTCCATTGTCGAATGTGTTGTACTTGCTCCACGTGGTAATACTATCTGTGTACTATTGTTTGGACTTGAACTCCCACTAGTATTGGTACTGGTACTTCCACTTATGCTTCTACCTCCACTACTTTTGGTACTTCCACATTTACCCTGAATTCTATTATGATCTCCTAGATTCCTCTGGCCATCAATCACTTGTTCTCTAAACAACTATTTATTTGTTGATGTTTTAATCGTACATGGGGTTGTAGGCTCTACATTGATTTGGATCTGGACAGGGCTACCTGCTTCCTCATTATATCCCACTCCTCTAGTCTTTCTTTCATATGTGGCACACAATATTTATTCAATGTGCTCCACAACATGGATATCCTCTACCTCTTCCTCATCACTCTCCAATACTTCCCTCTCAGCTACTGCTCTTTTATTTCTATTGAGCTTATACTAGTAGGGTTTTCCACTGTGTGTCGTTCCTGCCTTCTGCAAAATTTCCTTGATCTCCTCTTGATACACCATAATTGTTATAACCCTAAAATGCACCAAACAGATTTACCTGGCACCAGGCCAACTCATGCCTCTTCCTAGACAAAGCCATGTTGAACAAAACCTCAAAAAACCACTTAAATCAAGCAACCCGCGCCCTAACCTCTCACTAGGCACATTGGACCGCTTGCTGACCTTCTACTGCGCGCGGGTGACCGCGGGCTAACCCACTACAGCCCGCAGTTACCTAACAAAGCAAAAAATCAGGAAAGTTTCCGCCGGGACGAAGAGCTTTTTGTCAGTTAACTGGAACTCCCAGCCATGCATGGCCGAGAGTTCGCCTAAAACCCTAGCTCCTTCTAGCTTATAAAAGGAGGGGTAGGGGTACTATTCAAGGAGGAAAAATCATAGCAAAGAAACTCTGCCAAAATTGCCAAGTCCATTATTGTCCCAACCCTTTAGCCTTTCCTCAAGCTTTAGGAGAATTCAAGCAAAGAAATTGGAGGACAAAGAAGAGGAGGAGCCCAGGATCAGGATCGAGGAACGGTGGCCGGTCTCGGAAATCATTGTAAGTTGGTTCATATTGAGATTAATGAAAAAGATACTTTTCCCGTCCCAAATACATGAGTCTCATCTATGTTA
>ML790271.1:159197-200354 GCA_009831015.1 Picea engelmannii | reverse complement strand
CTTTTCCCGTCCCAAATACATGAGTCTCATCTATGTTATTTGATTTATGTTTTATCTCTAACCCTCTAGTAGATCAGTAGCATGCATGCGTAGTTTTGTCTTGATTGCAGGAAGCTTTGTGGAAGGAGCAGCAGCAGCAAGGATATAAAGGCTCAACGGAGGATCTACTTCAACCGTCGATAAAAAGGTTAGTTGATTCTTCCCATGTTTGCATGAGAAAAGGGGTTGAGATTTTGGGTAGAAGGTTAAAAGTTAAGTCTTAAGGGTCATGATCTGCGTACAAGTTCAAAGCCCTAGCTTGTTAGTCCGTAGGGTAGAATACCCCACAACAATAATGGGATATTTATATTGACTTTTCTCTCCTCTATCCATTTCCACCTTCATCTCATACATTCCTGAGTGTTTCCCCTAACTCCTCCATGCATGCACGGAAGTTTATTTGTTTAATTCCATGGTTAATACCCCTTTATCATGCAATAATATTTTGATTGAAGTGTACAAAGACTTGATGTACATTCCCCTTAGACCCTTGAGAAACTCATACTCTACTACACTATAATATTTTGATGTATCTAGTGCAAACTCAATGATATACCCCACTATAATGTTGTCTAGCCATAAATCTATTGCGCACATGAATTTTTTATTCACCCTTTTCAACCATGCAATATTCTCTTCTGTCCACTCCACTGATATAAATATATTTGTCGTATGGGTATCTTTCAAGTGTGTTATCCATTCCTGCAATAGCGTTGGAAACTCACTAAATAAACTCTTGTGTATTTCACTAAATAAGTATCTCTCCATGTATTGTTGTGGCTTAAACCTAGGGCTTCTATTATCTTTGTGGGAAAAATCTAGTTCATGAACTGTCAATCATATTTCAATCTCCTCTTTCATGAGGTTCCAACCTAAAAACATCCCCTTTCTTAAACACTCGCGCTATACTTCATGATACATCCCTCCCGATCTAATATTCTGAGTTCCAACCGACAACGTAACCATTTGTTGGTTATTACAGTCAGATCTTGGGTTATAACTATAGGATTACCAATTTCCCTTCGGCCATCGACCCTTCTAGATACCAAAAGGAAATAAAGAACATAATGTTCATTGTGTAGTCTCACTCGTGATGGATTTAAATGGGTGGCCACAGGACTCAGGTGTCTGTAACCATGGGACGAGATGTGCTTCTCTCTTAGCGACATTAGATATACTCAACGACTAGCCCTCAAAACCTCATTTATTATGCTGACCCTAGAAGGACCTTATCTCTAACCAATGACTCAACTATTCCAACAGAAATTTAGGAACCATCATAACATCATATACTAAATGACATGTATTCATCTATTGCACATAAGATTCATATTTGAATACTAACTAAGACATTCATCCATTAGTGTTGTTCTACATATTTCATTTGTTATTCCTAGTGCACAATATTATTTCCCTTATCATTTTAACATGTTCAACATAAACACATTAATGAAAATATAATCAAAATTATTGTAAACATTCACAAATAACCCGAATGTACCATGGTTCACCCCCTCTTGGGGCTATGTCCACAAATATGAGTCGCTTCAACTCTTTATTAATCTTCATGCAAAAATCCAGTGTTGCACACTGTACATTTCTTCCTCTATTACAAACAATCTCTATAGATCACAATGGTCCTCATAAACGGAGAAATTCTAACCAAAAACCCAACAAAGCAATGAATAACAGTGAAAATAGCTAACTCCTTTCACAGTCATAATACATTCTACTTATACAAAAAATGGGAAAAATCCTTTACAAAAACCCTATCCCTAAGTGGATTAGGTTTTTCCACTTTCCAACTGACTCAATATCGACTATTCCTCAATCCAACCGTTCTCTAAGTCGACGCTTGTCCACTTTCCAACTACTCTACAATAGTTTGTCCACTTTGTAACCGTTTTTTCCCGATGCTTCTTTTCCTCTGTTTTCGACGCTTCTTTTACTCTATTCTCAGTGCGCTCCCCATTTTCCATTGCTACCATGATTTCTTCATACTTCCTTGATTTTCTTCCAAAGTTGGTTTACACCAACACCAGTCTTCAAAGTTTCAAGAGTTTTGAGCACAAATAGAATAAGAAAAAATATCATCCTCCTCGATGAATGTTGGAGTTTGATCTGGGTATACGATGGCATATTGAATGGCTTGATAAGATAATTTAGATGTAGACAAGGGTTCATCCACCCCAACATGGAATCAACCTTTGAACATACTATACGGTGAAGGAAAGGTCCATGGGTCATGCATATATGACTTTATAAATCAAGAGACCCTATTAACTGAAGTGGCATGAACATACAAAATCAATGTAGGGGACTCAAAATATCCCATAACCGAAGGGCACAACCCACAAATGATGCTCTCAATGGCCGCCTAAGAGTTTTCAATCCAAGGGACAGTAGTCCCAGGGCTATCTTCAACGTTAGAAATTTTGGACGCCACCTGATCAATGGTCACAATTCTTCCCTCATGGGGAAAACATATAATCTAAAATAATTTCAAGATGATAGTCGTCATTGAATATGTCCAACTTCTTTCTAATAAGATATTATAGTCGAGTGACACATCGAATACTTCAACCTCTACATAAACAGACTTTCCCCCCAGCATAATCGGACACAAAGGAATCAGACCATGTGGTCGAAATGAATATCTATCGAAGGCAATCAAGAGTGTAGGAGAGGGGGTAAGCTTAGGAGAACCGATATCTTTCCAACATGACAATGAAATTACACACATTGAAGCACCTTCATTGACGACGATTATATTAACTAAGAGATTGTTTCAAACAACACCAATCTGAAAAGACACATGATATGGAAGGTCTGGCCTCACCTTATTAGAATCAAACTTCATTAATATATGGCTATAATAATATGCATCTCCCGTGGAAAACAATAACGCATTACGTTGTGAGGGGAAACTTTGGAGCACCTCCAAAGTGAACATTGCATAAGGAGTCTGAGCCAAATCCTCAACAATTGAATAATTGGGAGTCACTCTTTCATTGGGGTTATGCGTTGTCCTTTTATAAACTCCCTTAGGTATGTGCGACATTTTCTCGTTGTCATGATTCTCTATGTGGAGAGGGGCCTTATCCTATGAATCTTTCTTACCCTCCTCATTTGACTCTGTATTATCATAATTATGAGACCTCCTGAATAAATATACATCCTTTAGCTTCAAAGTGATAAGCTTGTTTACCACTCCTTTATATCCATAACAGGGGGGATCACTTGAAGTTCCCCCTTGTGGGTTGAAGTTGGAAGAACCAACTTGAAAATTCTACCCTTGTAGGAAAGAGTTCTTCAACACAATAGGTTGTTACTATTGATTCAACTTAATAATACGTTGGGTTTCTTCCATTTTTGGGCACTGATGTGTAAGGTGATCATCATTACAAATATTGCAAGGAAACTTCACCTTCCTTTTTTCATATTTGGCCCCCTCAACATTCTTATCCGAATTTTTGTTATTACCCCCACCACCTTTCTTACCCTTGCCTTTTTTATTCCTTCTAGGGTGTTGAGGAGCCTTCAAATTCTTAGTTTTCACCGAATGTACGTTGGAAGACTGGGTGGCAAAGGTGTTCAATCCATAGGTTGGACCGACAAAAGGTTGATGAATAAAAATTTATTTCATCTGGCTAGTGGTCAGGTCCATGGATTTTGTTTGAGAAGAATCCACTATACCATTGGCATGTGGGTTAGACTTTATATTTTCCAAGTCAAAATTAGATCGCAGTGCATTTGACATAATCTCATAGAGCATGCCCAAATGAGAGTATATGACCTCTAAATGTTGGGCCTAAAATATTTCTTATTCCTATGAAAAAACTCATGAACTTGCAACGTGTTTCGAAATATAGGGGACTAGATATTTCAGGAATCGTTCAAGGAGAAACTATAACCTTAATCAATATATTCCTTCTCCTCCATTCTCAAATGTGATCGTAAATGTGCGTGGCATTATCTTACTCAAAATTAGCCAGCAATTTTGTTCTGGCATCGTACCAGACATGGAGTTGGAAGTGGTTTCATAAAACCATGGCTAGGTCCCCGGAAGTCGAGTAATTTCCCCTCTCAAGTTCAATATACCATTTGGTAGCACCTCCAGTAAGAGTACGCTATAAAAAAACACAATCTAATTGAATTTTCATTGATTGAGTTGGATAAACACCACAAGTGGAATGTCGTAACATGGTCCTGTGGATCCTCACAACTTTTCCCTTCAAATTTTGAAATGTTTAAAGGTCGTTTAGTTGGGACCACAGGAAAACTAGGGTCATGATTAATGCAGTCATTCATCAACTTGGATAATTCTGGAAAATGTAGTGTTGCCATAATTGGTAACCTAGGTTGCATCATTGACTGATGAGCAGCCTAAAAAGAAGGTCTTGGGTTTTAAATGGCACCAAGTTGCCAGAAATAATTTTCTATTGAACTAGCACTTGGGATAAAACTTTGTGGCCCCTAGTTGAATAGAGAAAATCCTCCACCCATCTGGTTCCCAAGAGGAAAATTGAGGTTTCCCCCAGCAAACACCCCATGCAAAGGAAACAATCCTAGCATGGGGTTAGACTGACCAGGAAAGGGGTTTCCCCCTTGTAACATACCTTGAGAGGGATTCTACTGGCATTGGAGAGGGGTGCTCCTCAAAGGTGCCCCTAGTGAATATGAAGGTCCCTGGCAAGGGACAGATTGACCTTGGAAGGGGTTTCCCCCTACTGACACTATGGACACAGTGAAAGGGTTACTCCTGAACCCACCATAAAGTGTGAACGGGTTCGATGTAGATGGAATACTAGTGGATTGGGATCCACTAGCCATATATGTTCCCCAAACCCATGCAGGGTTAGGGCTGGAAGAATGGAAATGCCCTCTTCTGACGAATGGAGATGATGGAGGAATGTGACCTCTGCCCCAAGAAAAGGCTTGGTAATGAGCTGGAGTGCTCCCCACATGAACATTTGAAGACTGGGACACTGGAAAAGAACTAACCAATACGTTAAGCACTTCCATCGATGACATTCCATAAGAGAAAGCATTCATTGTTGATGAAAATTATGTAGTTGCACTCGAAACTCAAGTGGGACCAACAAATGATGAGGAAATGTTGTAGGTTGTCATAGCGATGGTGGATTGAACCACATTTACCGTTTGACCTAATATACCAGGAGGAAACATCGCCCTGGTAACTATTGTCGAGGTAGGAGTTGCAGGGTCTCCCGACCGTGACACTGGCGAAGTATCTTTCATAATGGCCCAGTGGAGAGGGATACTATCAACGAAATCTGATCCTGGAGATGGCACTCATAAGACTAGAAATGAGAAAGTCCTAGGTAATGGAGAATTAAAGTGTGGATCAAATTACTTAGCTCTAATATCCTCAATGATTATCTCCTTTGGTTCTAAGGCATTAACTTCTTGAGGGTTATGGTTTATGATCTCATTCTAACCAACCAGTAAGAAATTGTCGGAATGATCAAGATGACACCTTTGTGGAGGTGGGGGGAAATTATTTCTAATCTCTTCCTAAAAAATAAGTCCTTTGATTTTCCTTGATCTTCGAGGTAGTTGATGAGCCACTTTAAGTGATCAGCTCTCGATGACAATTGAATCACCTTACTATAGTTGAAATATGTTCATTAAACTGATTTCTACAAAACCCTAAATTACAAGACAAACACAAACAACTCTGTCAAGATTACGACTCAAGTGGATTAGGTATTAGCACCAAAAAAACAAAAAATTGGGCCCGGGCCCTTCCAAATTAAGGCACAGGTTGATTAACTCACGTAGACCAACACACAAAGGTATGAGAAGCAGTTATCATGACCTCCACAGATCATCCTTAGCCAGTGAAAGTATTGATGCTTCATGGGGCACCCTCAAGTAGTACTAAAGTGTGTGATAAAAAATATTCCCCTGGTACTACAGAAAACCTCTGAAGTCACCTTGTGATAGACCTAGGAGAAGCAACTATGGTTACTAGCTCATAGTCAATGCTTGGGGGGTATAATTGACAGTCAAGATCAAATGTGTGGGAAGGGTAGCAAATACCGAAGCCTCGAAATCATTGCCTCTCATGGAGGCATGGGTACGATCTAAAGCCCAAATACATGATCTCTCCAATATGATTGGTCTAGCTCTGGAGGGGAATCTCCTCAGATATTCCTTACGCAACCTCATTTTTAACTCCTATGTTATAGGAGCTTCTGGACTAACCTATATGAAAACTTGATTCTTCACTCCCTATCTCAGAAACATATGTTTTTTTAGTGGCCTTGGATAAATTTACTCTCTGACCTACACCAAGGCCCTAGCCTAAACTTGTTTGTTCACCCTAGAAAAATGAAAGTTTCTAATAGATTTTAGTTACATGTTCATTTTAACGGGATGTTATTTACTCATAAAAGGTGAAAATGCAACTTTTGTGATATTCATACTGACTCCAAAAGTAATGCAATATAAGAACACAATGAATTTTCTTCAAATGAAAATTGATGCAACTACACTTATGAAGAAAATTCTCTTCTTTTTCAGATGAAAACAAAAAGTTTGAGTGCAATATTTAAGACACCTTGAGATGCACTTTACAATTTTTTTTTCTGAAAACAAATGCACACAAGAATGGAAAACTTGTACTACTTGATTCTTTTATTTTTAAATGAAATACTACCACTACCAAAGCATGATACAATGCAACTACCTGAATGTTAAGTAATTGCCTCATTTCTTGCAATGATATAAAGCAAGGGTTCAAGAAAGGAGAAGAAAACAAACATGTGTATTTTTGTTCTTTTTTTTTTACAAAAGAAAATAAAAATAACATAATACAATTTTTATTTTTGAAACAATGCAAAGTAGGTAAAGAGACATAAAGTGCTCAGCTAAGGAACCTGCTAGCGGGAACAACCCTCCTATGACTACACCAGGGTTCAGAATGTAGGTAGATCAATTAACCATATAAAAGTCAACTACTTCTCTAAACTGCCCCAAACATACCAAAACTCATACAAGAAAATCAAAGATGAGGGAGATTGGGTAACTATACCTCTACTCCGCGTCCAGTGATGATCTCGTCGTGCTTGAAAGATTTGATGATTGCACACCTCCTCCTAGGGTTGGCCTACATCCAAATATTGGAAAAAAACAAACGACGAACATGCTATTCCATATAAAATTTAGGGTTATATGTTAGGAATATCAAAACATAAACCAAGAAAAGCATTCAATACACCATTATTTGGGACAAGAAAATTAATTAGTTTATTAATAACTCAATGATTATACCTTTACAATCAAAGCCAACTACTGCTCCATGAACCTTCTACGGGATCCTCTTCACCAAGCTCCAGGTGCACCTTTGTATGTCTTACATTCTCAACCTTCAGGTCTCTTCTTGGGAAGTAAATGGGTTCTGATGGAGGAAGAAGAGTTAATGGGGAAATGCAGAGGCAATTCTCACAAAAGGGGTTGCAATAACTTGGGCGAGGAGGGGATTTGAAATGGGAAGAGTTTCACTATTATTATGTATATATGTAAAATGACACCCCAACACCTCCTTTTATATGACAAAATGATGGTTATTTGGTTGGGTGACATGCTATAGGAAATGTATTAGTTGGGAAACTACCCAATAGCCCGTAATTTCAACGAATTCCTTGCAACTTTTTATTTTTTGCAACTTTTGCATGTATACGCGGGCTGTAATGGTGCAACATGCATACATATGTGAGTTGTAGTGGTGCAGAAATCCTATGTACACGGACAGTAGTTGTGCAGGGCGTGCACATATTCAAAAAACAATTTTTTTAGAAGAGCAACTCAACAATGCTTTGGCAAAAAATGCAAGTAAGAGGGCCAAAATCCATGTATGCATGTGTAGAGAAATTTAGGGTTATAACAGATGCCCACTAATGTGTGAGGTCATAAGAGAATCTAATGGCCAAAATACATTACAAAATATTCACCAATGTACGAATCGAGTGAGCTTGGGACCAAAATTCGGAAGGTGCCATCTGCAAAAATAACAATTGTCTCTCTCAGGCGGGCATACCCATGCTCAGGATGAAATAAATCATGTTTTCCAATTAAATATAGTGCAGATCCGTGTCATATAACTATATAAAATGTATCCACGAGAAATACACAATGGATCTACATCTCAAAATCAAATATATACAAGTATAGTATCTATCTTCAAGAAGCCAATGACGCTCAATGGCTGGAGATGAGGTTTTCATAGCTCGAGAAACAAATTCAATATATTCAAAACTCGGGTAGGATTACAATGTCAATGTATGACTTCAGTACCCAGATGTATTTGACAGCTCGTCGGGAAAAGACAAGAGGATCTCGATGATCAAGCAGAGAACTTCGTTGATTTTGAATCAGGACTTGACTGGACTTTCAGGATGGCTGACTCATGAGGTCAAGAGACAAACGATAGAAAGGATGACTTAGGTTGGGTGAAAATTCCATTGGACAAAAACATGAAATATGATCAAACTCAGGTAGCATGACATTGACATAAGTTCACGATAGAGGAGGCAACACAAACTCTCCTTGTGTTTGGAAGAGTAACCAAATGGAGGAGGACACAACTCTATGTAGCGAGAACAAATTCCTAAGGTCATATAATATCCCAATGCTTGACAAAAAAATAAAAGGAAGTGCTTTGTCCAAGGGTGACTCATTGTGCTTCCAAAAAAAGAATATATATTTCTTGTCCCCTCTTTTTTGGTTTTTTTTAATTTTTTTTTCTTTTTCAATTTTTTAAAGATCTTGAAAAAGAATAAAAGAATGCTACATTACAAAGTAGGAATGATTTTTTCAAGTAGGAATACTAGTTCCTAGCGCAAGGAACACACTAATTCTCAGAGAAAGGAGACATGTGCAGGAAAATAACACTGGGGGGAAATTCCTCCATGGGTTACGGTGTCAGGTCGTAGAGGCAAAGTGATGCAAGGCTTGCATATAAGGCATGCTTCAAAGGTTCATTTGAGAGCAACATGGAGTCAACAATAGGCCAAAGACACAGATATGCAAATGCAATTAGTAAGACATAATAAAACGCCCTTCAATGTAATTTTTAACAAGCCTAGAGAAGGCAATCTCAGTAGTTTTTTCACATTTTAGAGAGTCTGAAAAAACGTAAAAGAAGACTCCAAGGGGTACCTTTTTCGGAGATAGTCTAGTCGGTTCGAAAAATGGGTAAACTTGCAGTGAAAAGACATCTATTCAAAACCATTTTAATGAGTGTGACAAAGACAAGATCACTCGACAATCTTTTCAATTTTAAGGAGTCTGAAAATATCTTAACTATGGACTCACTTCCTTTTTCTGGATTTAGTGTCCTTAGATTGAAAAAGTATAAAAGTCACTAAGGAGAACTCTCCCGGCGAGATGAATCTCTTGAGGCGTACCTTTTTCCTTCATAATCCATAGGATGGAAAAAGGGGTAAACTCATTCCAGTAGATGTTCTTCTATACCAATTTAACAAGTGTGAAGGAGCAATGCCACTCGACGATCTTTTCGATTTTAGGGAGTCTAAAAAGATCTTAAATATGGACTCTGTGGGGGTTCCTTTTTCATAAGTAATCTCCAAGGCCCGAAAAAGATGATAAACCAAAACCAAGGAGAATGTTCCTTTTTTGTAAATTTAGTCCCTCAGGCCCGAAAAAGGGTTAAACTTATACTTGAGAATACTCTTCTAGTGAACTAAAGTTTCTAGAGTATACCTTTGTTCGTACAATTGACCATCCGAACCGAAAAAGGGGTAAACTATCGTTGGAAAAACGTGCCTTCAAATTTGAGTTTGGTGAGCGTGAAGGGAAACAAGATCACTCAGAAATATTTTCATGTTTAGAGAGTCTAAAAATGGCTTAAAGAAGACTCCAAAAGGTTACTTTTCTCAGTTAATCCAGACAAGATTGAAAAGAATAAATACAGTCTCCTCAAATGTTGCTTTCGGATTTAAAAGCGATCTTGAAAGACAACAAAGAATGGTCCTTTTAGGAGTCCCAAGGGTGAGACCAAGAGAGACAAGGGTGAGGCCAAGGGTGAGGCCAAGATGAATGAGGCTCAATCTCATAATCATGATAGGACTAACAAGGACTCTCGAGCCTATAGTCATTACAGACAACATGGACACCAAAATGCAACAAGGATCTATCTAGGGAATCCATGTAAAGGTAGTCTCTACCACCTAATCATGACACTTCTAAAGAAGCAATGATGGTTCCATGTTCCACTTCGGTCAGATAAATCCTATGGAAAATAGGAAAAGACAAGGAGATGTAGAAAGTGGAGGTGGAATCCTAACTTATATGCAAAAACTTACAAAAAACGACTTTTACCAAAGGACTTTTAAAGTGACCCACCTCCCCAAAAGTTATCAAACCAAAAGGCAAAGTATATCGTAACATCCAATAAGAAACTCAAGAATGGAATTAAATTATTTCCAAGCCAGAAAAAACAACAAAGGGGGTCAAAAAAGTGGCAAAAAGGACCAAAAAAGTCTATAAATAGAAGCTGACAACTCCTTTTCACCATTGCAATTTCAAAATTAACCAAAATGTAAAAACGACCCCTTTTCTAAAGAAGTTGATTCCAGGAGCTTCAAAGGACAAAACAAACTTCCTCTCAGACCAAGTAAGTACAAACACATCCCTCTTGCATTTCCATTCTTCCTTTATGCATTATTTTTTGTTTTTGAGAGGGTGCGCTCTCCCAAAAAGAGAGGCCTTGTCTGTACGTGCATTGTCCAAGGAAAACCCACATATGTACGCAGAAAGAAAACAATTTTCCAATGTACATACATGACTTTGGCCAAAATAGCCCGTGTACACCCTCAAAAGGCTGGAAAAAATATAAGAATGCAAGAGCTAACTCCCTTTTGAACTTCCATGGAATAGGATATATGTCCACTGGAGGGAGAGGGAACATGAGTATATTGATATACTGGTCGATGAAGACCTTGCTGCCATTTCCGCATTTAAACAATGTGGGTTGTGGAAGTTCATTCGTTGTCTGTTTATGAGGGCACAAACTAGGCTACTGAACACCCTATTTGATTACTGGAATCCAGGTGAAAATGATTTTATGATAGAGGAGCAGTTGTTGACTCCAATGATTAAGGATATATACTTCTTGACTGTTCTCTCAAGGACAAGGGAACCAGTCAATCTGTGCACCTTTCCCCCCGGGCCTTTCAACATTGAGGATTACATCAGGATGTATTATGAGGCCGACACTGAGAAGGTAGGTTCTCAAGTGCCCATTCACAAGATCACCAGTTTGACACTGAGGGTGATCTTATTACTTATTGGGTGGATTACTGGATCCACAACCCTTCACCAGGCTTCCCGATCACACATGCATTGTGCAATTCAGTGCGAGGAAGGACATATCTATGACTGGAGTACTACCATGCTCACATGCATGAAGAGGCAGTTGATAGAGTGCCAAGAGTGTAGCAACAAGAACTTCAGGTTTGGCACCATCCTATGCTCATTATTCTTCAAGAGGGTTCCCATTCTGAGTCCCAGAGAGACTACATGGGGGAATGTGGCCTCCTTCTCAACATTATGTAGATGGGAAACATTGCTGCTACGATAGGAGGAAAGAGGACCATAGAGGCCTTCGACGACAAATTCTTTGACTAGTAGGCATACAAGATTCTATCTATAGAGGACTACCCCTATGTTGGAATCAACTTCTCCAGGGATCCATACATGCCCTTACCTCCCAGAGAGGAGCGAGGAGAGCTAGGTACGTGTTTTTTTAAAGTTATTTAATGTTTAATTTCTTTTATATATATCATTTTTATATGTGTCAGACTAATGACATATATGTATCTATTATGTATAGATGTGGGACCAGTGCACCTGATGGACTTCACAAGGACTAAGTGACGTCCTCGACCAGAGGTGGGACCAATAGTAGTAAGGGGACCAACAGTTGTAGGGGGACCTCCAGCTAGAGAGGTTGAGAGAGTTTTGAGGTGGCTGGAGTGAAACCTCACCTCACGCACTCATACAACTCCCATGGTCAAGATCGAGGATCTCCCACCTTCCATGTGGGCTCATGTAGTGGGGGATCCATGGACTTGGGTCCAACTTTTTCGACATTTTTTCAACACCGTCGATCACTACGGCAGGGCCAGTAGGCCCCGATCTTAGATAGGATAGACTATTATGTGTCAAGGGAACCTTTGTATATTTTTTGAGCACATAAGCCCCATGATGTATACCAAACCTTATTTTTTGAGGTGTTCGCACCCACCTATGTACTCTTGACATTTTGACACACACACACACACACACACACATATATATATATATATACATCTTTATCGTCTTATGGATCACATTTTTTACAAATGTATGTACAAGTGTATGTGTGTGCATCATGCCAATCTAATACTTGATTAGCTAGAGTATCTGTAATTTGATTTAATCTCCTAGGAACATGGATATACGTAGTAATCAAAGTAACGTTCTAAGAGACGTACCCTAAGGAATAATCGGTGTAACGTAGGATCATAAACGCGGTAAACTCTATTTAACTGAGACACAACCATATGAGCATCTAAGTAGACCCGAAGGTGAGAAATGTAATGCGACAAAGCGTCACGAAGAAAATATATCACTGCACTATACTCGCTGACATTGTTTGTGGCATCACCTAAATAGATACCTGTAGAAGATATCAACTGCCCTCCAGGTGTGAAAATCACCCAAGATGTGGAAGAAAGCCTCTGAGTGTGTTGGCTAGCTCTGTCCAGAAACCCAAACAACACCTTCGATTCACTTGACATCTACCATAGTGAAAAAATATGACATAAATAATGACACATCCATAAAACAAAAAGACAAAAAACCTGTATAAGAACTATACATATGTACAAGAAGTCACCCAGGCGACCAACCTAAGAGTAATACTGCTTGAAGTAGAGCCCATTTCTAGGCTCTGCCAAGACATTTCCCTCAAAGTCAAATAGACAATAAGCACCCTTATTTAATACCTCTTTCACAATGAAGGGTCCGAACCACATGGGTTTTAACTTGCCTGCCCCTAGGGATCATTGTCTTGATCATAAACCAAGACAGGATCGCCTTCAGAGAAAATCTGAGGACGAACAGACTGATCATATTGACACTTGACTCGTTTCTTATGAGACTCATTGGTCGAGGTTGCATCACAACATTGCTCATTGAGATGCTCGGAATATAGCAGGCGTTCCTCAAACAGTGAAGTGTCTGGCAGTAACTCCACTGCCAAATTTAAAGACAGTACCTGACACTCAATAGGAAAGTCTACTTCTAGCACATATACGAGTTGAAAAGGTGAGAAATCGATGATAGTCTTTATAGACATTTGGTAGGCCCATAATGCCAAGTACAACATCAAATGCCAATTTGACTTGGCATAATTGATCGTTCGCTGAAGAATAGCCTTGTGTTGGCAGCCAATTCACATTTTTCCATTATCTTATAAGCTTCCTACACTAATGTTTTGCAAACATCAATTTTTCGTCGCAATCTTCAAATAAACGACATTTTCATTTTTGCGACATTTGCACATTTGCCTTCGTTTTGTTTTCATGACTGTAAGCGTGAAAACTTCGTCTTTCGAAGTCGCATTGAAGTCATTATCTGAACTATCATTATCTCTTTGTCGATATGCCTATTGCGCTTACCTTTTATTTATCATTATGCAGCTGGCAAGATCCTTTGATCGGTACTCATGCTTCGATTGATTGTGTAATTTGTTTTCATTGAGTTTGTAATACATTGGCATTTGGATTTGCGTTTTATTTGACCTACTTAACCTTTGGTTTCATGGAATTACATGGGTGTTATGATTAAATCTTTCATATATATCTGCTTAATATAATGCCTATGTCTATGTTTTCATAACTATTTGTTTGTTGATTATATGAATACCCATTGGCACATTGGTTAAACTATTGATTATGTGAGCTGATACATTGGCGCATAGTTGATGTTGGTTTTGATTTATATGTCGGGTGTTTAAAACTATGGCATAACGTTTGCGCGCGTTGGTTTATACATTTGATTTCATTGGCTGGGCAAATGAATTGATTGTTGAACTACTGATGGGATGAACAACTATGAAAGTCGACGGTTGTACCTTGGCAATAATTGTTATGCATGGCAGAGATAAACTCCACCACCTTCGCACGTTGGCATTTATGCCTATCCCTTATTCTCGTTCACCTCTGTTAGCTCGAGTAGCTCTTCTCCTGTGTGTGTTGTGACCCAAACCCTAGATTTACCATGTGCTCAGCTCCATGGCACCAGTCGTGAGAATCGAGCCAAACGACAACCAAGCCTTGTTAATGTTTGACAATGCCCGCAAAGACCTGGAGGATAACATATGGCTTACCTTCGTGAAACGATTTGAGGGTTTTAATCTAGCTATAGCACAACATTTTTCCATGACCTTCGATGGCTGTAGAGCCATGGTGGACGACATACAGTTGGAAATCGATGAGAAATTTATTAGCTGTGCTACAGGGTTACTTGCTACAGGCCAGCGTTGGTTCAAAAATTGTAAGGTCGAGGAGGTTCCATGGACACTGTTGTTCCTCTCACGCAAAGTCACCTCTTGTGACAGAGGTATGCCCATCTCTACACTTAAACCACGATGGAACGATACTTTTATGGTAATCAAACAGTTCGTGACCTGTGAAGGTCGATACGGGCTCGTTTTTCTCTACCACCTGCGTTTGCTAATGTATTTTATGGGATACTTGTTGAATATGCCCTTTTACTTTCATCGTAGCCTATATAAAATGTCGAAAAGGTTTAAAAGGTAGAAGGCTGACAGTAGCCTATTCCACTATGGGCTCATTAAACTTATCGTTGTTTATCATTTGATTTTGCATGGTGATAGCTGGAGAGATTTCATCGCTCGTAATGGTTTCGATGACACAGACCATGTCCAGGTTGACAAGCCTGTGGTGACTAAAGCCAAGGCCCAGCCAACTGTGCCCTTCCATATCCTACTGCCTCCTCCTAAACCCTCGGCCGACCCTAAGGTTGACTTACCATACATTGAAACTGAGAATGCCGAGGCTATAAAGAAACCTATGAGCAAAAATCCCAAGGCAAACCCTACTGCTAATGCCAAGGGAAAAAGGAACGCTCGTCTCATTTCAAGGATGGCCAGGAACAAACCTAAACCCTCTGCTGAGTCAAAGCCTATAATCCTGAGTGAGGATTCTGACTCTGAAATAGAATGTTTTTTAGCCAGTGAGTATCCTTACTCGTAGGGTTTATGCCCTGAACCACCTTATGATTTCGTGACAAACCTTCCCCCTTGCCTAAAAGTTAATCCCAGTTACCCGGGGATCAAATGGCCTAGAGAAACCCTCAGTCATGTGTCCAAACCCTCTCCTGCTCTTGCAAAACCCACACAGTCTCCCTGTGACCAATGCGATTCATGGTTCGAACAATACTACATTGATGTTCCCCTACTCCAATTGAAAATTCAATCACTGGAAGATCAAATTGCAGTGTTGACCAATCAAAGAGACAAGCTCCAAGCAGCTGATAAGAAGCAGAAAACAACAGGATCTATCCTTTTCAAGAATGTTGAATCGGCCACAGCCGTTATCAATTCCAAATTGGCATGATCAAGCCGTCTCGTCGCTATACAGGTATGATTTTAATATCGTTTTAGTTCTGTGAAAGACCATGAGTAATATAGTGATTGAAATTTGTTATTCAAATAGCTTTGTTTATATTTCGAAATGGCTTTGTAACTATGTGTTCATCCTGTATACATTTCTCTTTGCTAAAAATAAATCGAATTTCGTTTTGGATATATGATTCGATCATCCCCAGTTTAGACACCGATAGATTTTCATTTGGATTTGATTGGTTTCCGTTTGGATTTGATTTGTTGGTTTGCATGATTGGGTTAACGAAATTGATGATTTTTTTTAATTAAATTCATTTTGTATCTTCCCTGAGCAGGAAGATTTTCATACTCAATTTAGAATACGATCATGTTGGATTTGATTTCGTTATGATTCATATGCTGTAATTGGTAAACGATTTCAATAAATTTGGTTGTTACGATGTTGTGTCATATAATGTTCTAAATTTGATCGTTTCTAAGTTGGGAAAAATGACTCTGTTTTTGTAAAAACAATACGCTCATTCAAGTCTGTGCGAATAACATTCATGCACGAATCGTGGAACAGTTTTGATTCATGATACCTATGCTAAACCCCAATCGATTGATTCATTTGATTGGATTGTTGTTAGTTCGATCATTTCCATGAGTCAGATTTGTATCATAAATGAATGCTCTGTTTGATTTTGATTTGTAAAAAACAAATTGACCAACATTCGTTATATTTTTTTTTTGCCAAATCCGATTATAATTCATTGTCAAATGAACGATTTTGATCAAGGTAAAATCAATCCTGTTTGCCCAATTTGCAATAACAAATTACGAATTATGTTGCTAATCAATCGATCTTGTTACGATTTTATCTGAATTGATTTTCGCGCCAGTTTGAATTGATCTATTCGTGGCATGAATCATTTGTTGTGTCAACACAGTTATAACGATTTGAAAATGATCTTGTCGAATTCATATTTCCTGTTGACAAGGCAACGTAACAGTTGTTTGCGTTTTGTTTTGATTATGTTGAATTCGATTTGTTATGAACCAATTGCATTGATGTTCCACATAATTTTGTCACCCGACTTTGTGGTAACAAACAAAACAGAGTATGCCTATCTTTGTAGTCATTTAATTGATTTGGATCCTGTTTGATTTCGAATAGCATAACAAACTCAAATTAAATGATTTGTTTTCAAATTGCTATTGGATGTCAATTAAATTGAAATCTTTAAAATATTTTTAATCGATTTTAATACTGATTATGTGCCTTATTTAGACTAGCTACAAAATCAGATGATTCTGTAGCTAGTCTATAGAATTAGATTTTCATCATTTTATTAATAAAAGATCCTTCTAACTTGTCTTTTTTTTACCCTTTTCAGGTGAATTCGAATTGCATGGGACATGCTGGACAGTCTAGGGGATATTTGGATGTTTTAGTTTTATTTTAGTTTCCTAGTTTAGTCAACTTTGGGATATCTTCCCAGATTTTATATAAACAGTTTTATAACTTGCACAGGGAGGTTTTACCCTGTGGAAAACTTATAAATACTTATTATTTTTGTAATAAGGATCATCCTCATTCGTGGGAGAGCCAGGATTATGGATTTCTAATACAAACTGACACAGAAGTTGATGTTTTGCTACAGCTTTTGCTTTCATAATATCAATCTTTTGTTTCATGTTTATGCTTATCAATTTGCACTTGATTAATGACTACTTTAGCTATCTTATTCTTTTGCAAAGTGATATGATTTAATTAATATGATCCATGTCTGATTTCTTTCGACATTTAAAACATAGCAATTACTTGATTCAGTTCATGAATGACAGATTTCTCTTCTTCATCAATTGAATTATTTTGTATAAGTCTTTGCATACAGGTTTACCCAATTGTTAAGATTTATAAATTATATGATTGTTGTGATTTTTATGTCTTGTTTGTCCTGTATACAAACTTAAAGAGAACTGCTGCTATCGTTTACAAGAAGCTTCTGGATTATTCGGTGCGGGTTTCCTCCCTCCGATCGGCTTAGAAGATCATCATACACAGGACAAACCTGGAATGTTTCCAGGTCAGTTTGTTATTTATTTGTTTAGTATATTTATTAGTAGTTTAGTTAGATATATGTTTAGTTAGATTTATAGTTAGAATTAGTATATTAGTTGTTTAGTTTAGTTAGTTCTGTTTTATTTCTTATTCATAAAATCATAAAATCAAAAAAAAAAATCTTTTACTGTCTTTAGGGCAGAATATAAACGAGTTTTTCAGGTTTTATTTACGTCTGTGAATTGTAGATATTGTACATTTTGTGAATAAGTTATATTTCAGTTAGTAGTTAGATAGTTAATTAGTAGTTAGTATAGTATTAGTTAGTAGATTGTATTTATAGAATAGTTAGATTAGTTTAGTTTGTTTTAATAGTTAGTTTTAATTAGATTAGTTTATTAGTTTGTTTTATTTAGTTTTAGTTAGATTAGTTAGTTTAGATTAGTTTTCTTTTGTTTTCTTAGGACCTTAGATCGTCTAATGGAGCCGCTAAACCCGCCAGGGTGGTTCATCCCAAACGGCTTGGGTTATTAGACAACCCCGGACCGGTTCCACTCTCTCAGGTGATGGACGGTCAATTTCGCTCGTCAACAAATGGCGCTAGAAGGAGGGCTTGAACTTAATTAATGGAACGAGGCGGTCGCAAGACTCCTCCACCCCCTAATCACTCACCTATAGTGAATAGAATCCATTCACACGATAATATTCCCCTTCAAACAACAACTACTTCAACCGACGATCCACAGATCACAGTTGAGCCAGCAACCCCTAATCCTACAGGTGGTGACATACAAGATATTGTACGCCAATCTCTTATTAAAGCACATAGTGCCTTAGCCTGTTTGAGGCAACCAAACCGTCCGTGGGGCCAACCTTTGGATTTCTCTGATATCAGAGAACAATTAGGAGGCACTGATCCTACTGTGAATCCTTCAGATCCAATCTTAAATCCTGTTGTAGGAGGATCTAGGATACCTCCTTCACCACCTCCATCATCTCCTTCCTCTTCTGGAGGAGACTCGTCAGACGAAGGCAATTCACCTTCTCAGCCTTCCACACCCACTACCCCAATGGAAAATCAGAACAACCCTTCTAGACCCTGGCTTGATCAGGATGTCGTAGCTGTACCTGGAGCTCAGCACCCTTTACCTAAACACCCGGAGAAATGGCTTCCCAAGTTCGATCCTGACTCAAAACAGATAGCTGAATATCACATTAAAAAAATTATGTTAGCCATAAGACTCTGCAATGTTGAACATGAAGACGTTGTCTGTAGGTTGTTCCCTTATACTTTCGAGGGTAATGCATCCACTTGGTACTTTTCCCAACAACCCCATACCATCGTGTCTTGGGAAAAGTTTGAGTCGTGCTTTTTGGAAAAGTTCGGAGATGATAAGCCTTCAGAAGTCCTAGTCATGGATCTTTCTAGCTTAAGAATGAACCCAAAAGAAAAAGTTAAAGACTTTAATCAAAGATTCTTAACACTTAAAAACCGAATCCCTACGGATTCCATGCCTACTGAGAGTCTTATAATAGCATACTACACTAAAGATTTGCGTCAAAGTATAGCTATTTGGGTTAAACGATCTAAGAAAGCCACGTTGTTAGAGGCCTTCGAGGAGGCCAACCAGATTGAAAAATACATACTTAGTCTTAAAGACTCTTCTAGCAATGAAATTGAGACTAGTTCTTCTTCCAAAAAGAAGATTGAAATCTTACCCAGACCCACTCAAAGTAAAACACAACCTGAAAACTCTGATTTGGAAAACCTAACTAAATTTGTTCAAAAACTGTCAAATAAAGTTATAGACTTAAAAAGGTCAACCGAAGAAGCTTCCTCAAGCAAAGGACCCTACAAACCTCCTTTCCGGAAACCTTTTCCTACCAACCAACCTAGTCCAACCACCAAAGGCCTTAACCTAGAAAGTTTGCAATGTGCTCTTCAAACAATTTTAGAAGCCCAAGATAACTTGATGCCTCCTGAGATTCCTGAGGAGGTAGTTGAACAAGAGACAGTTCAAGAAGAAGAGTCTTCTCCAAACATTTTTGGACACTTCTCGGATAGCATCTTTCAAGCTAACTTCGAGACATTCCACCCTTATAACACTAGGAGTAAGACAACGAGCAAACCTTCTACCGAAAACACTACAACTTTGCCTCCAAAGCAATCTAAATCAGCTGAGACTAAACAGAGTAATGTGAACCCCAACTTAGATTATGATGTTGTTGAAGATCTTAAAAAGTTAAGGGCAAACATTTCTATTTATGAGTTATTGAAATTTCCATTTCTGCTTGAAAAAATGTTGCAAAATATTTCAGAGAATAGCAAAAATGGTAATTCAAGTAGTAACAAGGGTGTGCAAAGAAAAGTCCCTCAGAAGACTTCCACTAAAAATAATCTTGATTCTCAAGATAAAGGAAGCCTTCCTGTAAGTAATGTAAATAATGTAAATAATGTAGATAAAGTAGCTTTAGAAACTGCGAGTAAAAAGCCACACGGTACTACTCTTAATACTCACAAAAATGTACCTCCTTTCCTGTTAACTTTCGAGATTTTTAATAGAAACGTGCACAATTGTATGGTAGACTCAGGAGCGTCATCCAATGTGATGCCTTGGTCTGTTTTCCAGAAAATTAACGCTGAATTTGAACCATCGACTTTAAAAATCATACAACTTGATCGGACCAATGTTAAAGTTATAGGCAAACTAAAGAATGTGCTTATTAGATTATCGTCTAACCCCAAGGTTCATCAAGTTATTGATATAATTGTTGTGGATATTCCAGAAGTGTATAGTCTGTTTTTGAGCAGGGATTGGTTGGAGCAGCTACATGGTTACTTCGCGGCAGATTGGTCCCACCTATGGCTTCCAGAGAACGGCAAGCCTAACAAGATCAAAGTGAATCATGAGCGCTACCTTAAGTTCACGGCCACAGATTTAAACGATCCCAATGAACCATATACACCTTCTGTAGATACACCTGAAGTACAAGGGATGGACACCTTCTTTGGCAACTTCATGGCTAAGGTTTCACCTGTCACCAATCCAGAACAACAGTCTGAGATTGCAGTGTACGCACATCCAACAACTTCCACACAACGGTCTCATGTATCCGATGAAAATCAAATTTGGTCTTTGTATTTCGATGGATCAAAGTCCAAAGAAGGAGCTGGAGAAGGCTGCGTCATTATCGATCCGACAGGTAACAAAACATTGATAGCATGTAGGTTGGAATTTGAATGTACTAACAATACTACAGAATATGACGCTTTACTGCAAGGTCTCAGAAAAGATTTGGATATGAACATTCAAAATTTAACCGTCTTTGGCAACTCTGAAATAGTGGTTAGACAGGTAAGAGATTCTATCCACTGTCTTTCTCCGCATCTCAAAAGATACCAGTATGAGGTATGGAATTTGATGAATAGATTTTTCGCTTTCAATATAAATTCTATTCCTAGATTGAATAACTCTGAAGCAGATTTATTAGCTAATGTAGCTTCTAAACTTCTTCCTGCAGAAGGCTTATCACCAGATGCATTCTCCGTTGAGCTGTTGTTTCGGCCATCCGTTCCCGACAACATCACGAACTGGAGAGTATTTGACGACGATCAACAGATTATCAACTTTCTGCACATGGAAGAAACCTTTCAAGGCGCAGTGATAGACGAACACACACACGATGACAATTTGCATGATTTCACGGTAATACCAGATCCGAGAACTCCTAAATCATCATCGGATATGGTAAATTCGATACCCAAATCTGTAGTTAGATTAGAGAAGTTTTATGATTTTGAAGATAAATTTAAAAAGACGGTCAACTGTAAAACCAATAGTTCCTCGTTATCTTAAGAAAAAGTGAACTTAGGAACTAATGAAAATCCTCAATGCATTAATCTAGGGTTGGGATGTTCTCGACAAGAAAATATGCATTTATTAAATTGTTCAAAGAATTTAAAGATGTCTTTTCTTGGACATACGATGACCTCAAAACTTTCGACCCTAATATCATACAGCATGTCATCTCTATGAAGCCCCAAACCTTACCCTTTCAACAAAAACTGAGGAAAATGCATCCTAAACTTGAACCGACCATTTAAAAAGAATTGAATAAGCTCCTAAATGCTAAGATAATTTTTTCTGTTAGACACACTCAATGGGTTTCTAACCTTGTCCCAGTTCGGAAGAAAAACGGGGAAATTTGACTCTGTGTCGATTTCCGAAACCTCAATAGAGCGTCTGATAAAGACAACTATCCTGTCCTGCCCATGGAACAGATCCTTCAACAGGTATCTGGTTCCGAGAGGCTATCCCTACTAGATGGTTTCTCAGGATACAACCAGGTTCTGATGTCTCCACCAGACCAACTAAAAACTACCTTTCGTACCTCGTGGGGCACTTATGCTTATCGCAAAATGCCTTTTGGATTGATTAATGATGGCGCCACTTTTCAGAGAGAAATGGACATTGCTTTCCGAGGCTTAATCAATCAGTCCGTCGTAGTTTACTTAGATGATGTGACTGTATTTTCTAAAAACAAAAACGATCATCTATCTCACTTACGATCCGTCCTACTATGATGTCGTAAATACGACATCTCCTTGAATCCCAAAAAATCCATCTTTGCAGTAGAACAGGGTAAACTCCTAGGATTCATTGTGTCTAGTGAAGGGATGATTATTGACCCCGAAAGGACTCAAGTCATCGCAAAACTTCCCCCTCCTGCATCCAAAAAATCCATGCAGTCTTTCTTAGGCCAAATTAACTTCGTGAGAAGATTTGTCCCCAGCTTCTCTGAAATGGTCAGACCCTTGCAGAACCTAATTAAGAAAGACACCCAATATCACTGGGGAGCCCTGGAAAACTAAGATTTCAATGCAATAAAGAAGGCCATAATAGACACTCCATCTCTCATGAGCCCAGATTTTTCCCAAGACTTTACACTCTACACTTTTGCTTCTGACCGTTCCTATGCCACCGTCCTAACCCAAAAGAATGTCGAGAACAATGAAGTACCCATCGCTTTTATGAGATATTCTTTCAAAGGCGTTGAACTTAATTACCCAGCCGTAGATTGGCAAGCCTACACTATTTTCAAAGCAGTTAAGCATTTTCGGTCCTATCTTTTGAAGTCAAGGACGAAAGTCATTGTCCCCTACCCAGCCGTGAGGAACTTGTTAGTGTAGAAGGAACTAGGAGAAAAGAGAGCCAACTGGGTCACCTACTTGCAGGAGTATGACTTAGAAATCACCCCAGCTCAGATAGTGAGAGGCCAAGGGTTATGCAAGTTAGTTGTTGATTCAGCAGCAGGACAGCAAGAAGAGAGCGATACGTCAAACCTAGGACAACGTGATCAAAGTCTAATCTGTTGCGCACAAAAAATGGTCAGTCCTTTGTACGACGATATAAGATTCTGTCTTGAATATGGATCAGCCCCCCGTCACCTTGACCCCACTAAAAGAAGAGCGTTGAGACTGAAATCTACCTCCTTTCATCTGGTTAATGGTATCCTGTTTCGTCAGAGTTTCGATGGCGTACTAATGCGTTGTCTTGAAAAAGACGAAGCAGAAAAAGTCTTGCTAGAGTTGCATGCAGGAGAAGCTGGTGGTCATTTTGGTGGTGACACCACTGCTCATAAAGTTCTAAGATCCAGTTATTACTGGCCCACACTTTTTAGAGACACCTACGCTTTGTGTCATAAATGTATCATCCGTCAGAAAGAATTAGGGCGATTACAAAAACCAGCCTTTCCTTTGCAGCCCATTTCAGTAGATTCTCCTTTTCAGCAGTGGAGCCTTGATATCATAGGTCCAATCAACCCTCCGTCCTCACAACAACACAAGTTTATTGTGACAGCCATAGATTACTTTACCTGATGGTCTAAAGATGCTGCATTAAGAACTGTCAACACCAGTCAGGTAATTGCCTTTCTAAATTCGAATATCATCACTCGTTTCGGCATCCCTGACTGTTTAGTATTTGATAATGCTTCTTACTTTTCCTCTCTTGAGATGAGAGAGTTCACTTTGGAAAAAGGGATTAAGCTGAAGTATTCTGCTAGCTATTACCCCCAGGGCAATGGATTGGCAGAATCAACAAACAAGAACTTGATCAAAATAATCAAGAGAACGGTGGTTGAAAATCACAAAAATTGGCACAATGTGTTGCTAAATGCGCTATGGGATGATAGGGTAATGCCAAAAGATGTTGTAGGTAACTCCCCCTTTTTTCTTGTTTATGGCAGAGAAGCAATTCTTCCACCTCACATACTTCTTCCTTCACTTCAGTTGTCACAGAAAGTCCAAGAAGAAGATTGTCCCCCTTTGGAAAACCAAATTAACGCTTTGATGAAGCTAGAAGAGGTAAGAGCCCAAGCTAAACGTAAGTTAGATCAACATCAACAATTGGTTAAAAGCTGGTTCGATTCTAATTCTGCTTCGGATAGGAATTTTGAAGTAGGCGATCTCGTCTTGAAGTGGGACAAACTGCATGAAAGAAAGGGAGAGCACACAAAATTTCAAAACTTATGGCTTGGACTGTTTTTAATTGCTGAAAAGTTGGGTCCTAGTTCTTTTCGATTGCAGAATCTTGAAGGGTAGCTTGACACCTACCCGGTGAATGGCCAAGCCCTGAAAATATACTTTGCTTGATAACTACCCTTGTATATTATGTAAATATTTTATTTTTGTTTGCGTTTCCGTTTGCTTTCTATTTTTTTATTTTGATTTGAATTTATCAGTTTCTGTTTTTGAAAAATACACATACCTGTACACTGATCTATTCAGACAAAGACGATAGAAAATTCCTTCACTGAAATAACTTCTGAAAAATTTGTACAAACATCAATGGTATATTTCTGAAATTTATATATGTGTTGGAAAAATCTATTGTTTAAAAGAAGTTGACTGATTTTGATCTCTGAGAAAAGTTCGTCATGATCATCCATTATCTTTTTACGTTGTCCCTATTCCGTAAAGGAATGACTCAGAAGATGTCTCCCTATCTTAGGAAGTTGTTTTTGTAAATAAAATATCTCTGGATCTAAATAAGGGACGGTTCTAAATAATTCTGATGAGGTCTGAAAAAATATGTTAAAATATCATGATTTTCAACGTCACCCCGCTCAGCTATATATCTATGAAAAACAAAATAAAAAATTACTAAGAAGAGCTATGGGAAGTGCTTGTAAACCCGCCGAGATGCTGAATAGGTCTGCTGGAAGCGGGTAAATGCATGCATGATGCCAAGACAACTTCGTCAGGGTACTGAACAGGCCCGCTGGCAGCGAAGCAATGTCGGGTATATGAAAATTTGCAAAAAAGAAACATCTTTAATGTCCTTTATTCTGATCCAGAACTTCTTAACAGGATACAGATGTCAGAGTGGGTTAAATGGCAACCCTGTCAAGGCTATGGATGCCTGCTGGCAGCAGTGGCTATGCCAACAATATCATAGATTTTATCTTTAATATCGTGACTTACTGATCTTAAGATTGTTATCAGTTTTCATCTTTTGAAACACTGTTGGGATGATTGGTTAATGATGATGTTTATACGATTTTCTAGTTGTTATTTTTGAGTTGAAATTTTCTTTGTTGTCCTAATCTGAATTTGTTTCTTTTGACAGAAATAACTGCTTCTACCAGTGTGTCGCCATTGTTGGCAGCCAATTCACATTTTTCCATTATCTTATAAGCTGCCTACACTAATGTTTTGCAAACATCAAATTTTCGTCGCAATCTTCAAATAAACGACATTTTCATTTTTGTGACATTTGCACATTTGCCTTCGTTTTGTTTTCACGACTGTAAGCGTGAAAACTTCGTCTTTCGAAGTCGCATTTAAGTCATTATCTGAACTGTCATTATCTCTTTGTCGATATGCCTATTACGCTTACCTTTTATTTATCATTATGCAGCTGGCAAGATCCTTTGATCGGTACTCATGCTTCGATTGATTGTGTAATTTGTTTTCATTGAGTTTGTAATACATTGGCATTTGGATTTGCGTTTTATTTGACCTACTTAACCTTTGGTTTCATGGAATTACATGGGTGTTATGATTAAATCTTTCATATATATCTGCTTAATATAATGCCTATGTCTATGTTTTCATAACTATTTGTTTGTTGATTATATGAATACCCATTGGCACATTGGTTAAACTATTGATTATGTGAGCTGATACATTGGCGCATAGTTGATGTTGGTTTTGATTTATATGTCGGGTGTTTAAAACTATGGCATAACGTTTGCGCGCGTTGGTTTATACATTTGATTTCATTGGCTGGGCAAATGAATTGATTGTTGAACTACTGATGGGATGAACAACTATGAAAGTCGACGGTTGTACCTTGGCAATAATTGTTATGCATGGCAGAGATAAACTCCACCACCTTCGCACGTTGGCATTTATGCCTATCCCTTATTCTCGTTCACCTCTGTTAGCTCGAGTAGCTCTTCTCCTGTGTGTGTTGTGACCCAAACCCTAGATTTACCATGTGCTCAGCTCCATGGCACCAGTCGTGAGAATCGAGCCAAACGACAACCAAGCCTTGTTAATGTTTGACAATGCCCGCAAAGACCTGGAGGATAACATATGGCTTACCTTCGTGAAACGATTTGAGGGTTTTAATCTAGCTATAGCACAACATTTTTCCATGACCTTCGATGGCTGTAGAGCCATGGTGGACGACATACAGTTGGAAATCGATGAGAAATTTATTAGCTGTGCTACAGGGTTACTTGCTACAGGCCAGCGTTGGTTCAAAAATTGTAAGGTCGAGGAGGTTCCATGGACACTGTTGTTCCTCTCACGCAAAGTCACCTCTTGTGACAGAGGTATGCCCATCTCTACACTTAAACCACGATGGAACGATACTTTTATGGTAATCAAACAGTTCGTGACCTGTGAAGGTCGATACGGGCTCGTTTTTCTCTACCACCTGCGTTTGCTAATGTATTTTATGGGATACTTGTTGAATATGCCCTTTTACTTTCATCGTAGCCTATATAAAATGTCGAAAAGGTTTAAAAGGTAGAAGGCTGACAGTAGCCTATTCCACTATGGGCTCATTAAACTTATCGTTGTTTATCATTTGATTTTGCATGGTGATAGCTGGAGAGATTTCATCGCTCGTAATGGTTTCGATGACACAGACCATGTCCAGGTTGACAAGCCTGTGGTGACTAAAGCCAAGGCCCAGCCAACTGTGCCCTTCCATATCCTACTGCCTCCTCCTAAACCCTCGGCCGACCCTAAGGTTGACTTACCATACATTGAAACTGAGAATGCCGAGGCTATAAAGAAACCTATGAGCAAAAATCCCAAGGCAAACCCTACTGCTAATGCCAAGGGAAAAAGGAACGCTCGTCTCATTTCAAGGATGGCCAGGAACAAACCTAAACCCTCTGCTGAGTCAAAGCCTATAATCCTGAGTGAGGATTCTGACTCTGAAATAGAATGTTTTTTAGCCAGTGAGTATCCTTACTCGTAGGGTTTATGCCCTGAACCACCTTATGATTTCGTGACAAACCTTCCCCCTTGCCTAAAAGTTAATCCCAGTTACCCGGGGATCAAATGGCCTAGAGAAACCCTCAGTCATGTGTCCAAACCCTCTCCTGCTCTTGCAAAACCCACACAGTCTCCCTGTGACCAATGCGATTCATGGTTCGAACAATACTACATTGATGTTCCCCTACTCCAATTGAAAATTCAATCACTGGAAGATCAAATTGCAGTGTTGACCAATCAAAGAGACAAGCTCCAAGCAGCTGATAAGAAGCAGAAAACAACAGGATCTATCCTTTTCAAGAATGTTGAATCGGCCACAGCCGTTATCAATTCCAAATTGGCATGATCAAGCCGTCTCGTCGCTATACAGGTATGATTTTAATATCGTTTTAGTTCTGTGAAAGACCATGAGTAATATAGTGATTGAAATTTGTTATTCAAATAGCTTTGTTTATATTTCGAAATGGCTTTGTAACTATGTGTTCATCCTGTATACATTTCTCTTTGCTAAAAATAAATCGAATTTCGTTTTGGATATATGATTCGATCATCCCCAGTTTAGACACCGATAGATTTTCATTTGGATTTGATTGGTTTCCGTTTGGATTTGATTTGTTGGTTTGCATGATTGGGTTAACGAAATTGATGATTTTTTTTAATTAAATTCATTTTGTATCTTCCCTGAGCAGGAAGATTTTCATACTCAATTTAGAATACGATCATGTTGGATTTGATTTCGTTATGATTCATATGCTGTAATTGGTAAACGATTTCAATAAATTTGGTTGTTACGATGTTGTGTCATATAATGTTCTAAATTTGATCGTTTCTAAGTTGGGAAAAATGACTCTGTTTTTGTAAAAACAATACGCTCATTCAAGTCTGTGCGAATAACATTCATGCACGAATCGTGGAACAGTTTTGATTCATGATACCTATGCTAAACCCCAATCGATTGATTCATTTGATTGGATTGTTGTTAGTTCGATCATTTCCATGAGTCAGATTTGTATCATAAATGAATGCTCTGTTTGATTTTGATTTGTAAAAAACAAATTGACCAACATTCGTTATATTTTTTTTTTGCCAAATCCGATTATAATTCATTGTCAAATGAACGATTTTGATCAAGGTAAAATCAATCCTGTTTGCCCAATTTGCAATAACAAATTACGAATTATGTTGCTAATCAATCGATCTTGTTACGATTTTATCTGAATTGATTTTCGCGCCAGTTTGAATTGATCTATTCGTGGCATGAATCATTTGTTGTGTCAACACAGTTATAACGATTTGAAAATGATCTTGTCGAATTCATATTTCCTGTTGACAAGGCAACGTAACAGTTGTTTGCGTTTTGTTTTGATTATGTTGAATTCGATTTGTTATGAACCAATTGCATTGATGTTCCACATAATTTTGTCACCCGACTTTGTGGTAACAAACAAAACAGAGTATGCCTATCTTTGTAGTCATTTAATTGATTTGGATCCTGTTTGATTTCGAATAGCATAACAAACTCAAATTAAATGATTTGTTTTCAAATTGCTATTGGATGTCAATTAAATTGAAATCTTTAAAATATTTTTAATCGATTTTAATACTGATTATGTGCCTTATTTAGACTAGCTACAAAATCAGATGATTCTGTAGCTAGTCTATAGAATTAGATTTTCATCATTTTATTAATAAAAGATCCTTCTAACTTGTCTTTTTTTTACCCTTTTCAGGTGAATTCGAATTGCATGGGACATGCTGGACAGTCTAGGGGATATTTGGATGTTTTAGTTTTATTTTAGTTTCCTAGTTTAGTCAACTTTGGGATATCTTCCCAGATTTTATATAAACAGTTTTATAACTTGCACAGGGAGGTTTTACCCTGTGGAAAACTTATAAATACTTATTATTTTTGTAATAAGGATCATCCTCATTCGTGGGAGAGCCAGGATTATGGATTTCTAATACAAACTGACACAGAAGTTGATGTTTTGCTACAGCTTTTGCTTTCATAATATCAATCTTTTGTTTCATGTTTATGCTTATCAATTTGCACTTGATTAATGACTACTTTAGCTATCTTATTCTTTTGCAAAGTGATATGATTTAATTAATATGATCCATGTCTGATTTCTTTCGACATTTAAAACATAGCAATTACTTGATTCAGTTCATGAATGACAGATTTCTCTTCTTCATCAATTGAATTATTTTGTATAAGTCTTTGCATACAGGTTTACCCAATTGTTAAGATTTATAAATTATATGATTGTTGTGATTTTTATGTCTTGTTTGTCCTATATACAAACTTAAAGAGCACTGCAGCTATCGTTTACGAGAAGCTTCTGGATTATTCGGTGTGGGTTTCCTCCCTCCGATCATCTTAGAAGATCATCATACACAGGACAAACCTGGAATGTTTCCATGTCAGTTTGTTATTTATTTGTTTAGTATATTTATTAGTAGTTTAGTTAGATATATGTTTAGTTAGATTTATAGTTAGGATTAGTATATTAGTTGTTTAGTTTAGTTAGTTCTGTTTTATTTCTTGTACATAAAATCATAAAATCAACAAAAAATATCTTTTACTATCTTTAGGGCAGAATGTAAACGAGTTTTTCAGGTTTATTTAAATCTGTGAATTGTAGATATTGTACATTTTGTGAATAAGTTATATTTCAGTTAGTAGTTAGATAGTTAATTAGTAGTTAGTATAGTATTAGTTAGTAGATTGTATTTATAGAATAGTTAGATTAGTTTAGTTTGTTTTAATAGTTAGTTTTAATTAGATTAGTTTATTAGTTTGTTTTATTTAGTTTTAGTTAGATTAGTTAGTTTAGATTAGTTTTCTTTTTGTTTTCTTAGGACCTTAGATTGGCTAACAGAACCGCTAAACCCGTCAGGGTGGTTCATCCCAAACGACTTAGGTTATTAGACAACCCTGGACCGGTTCCACTCTCTCAGTTGACGGACGGTCAATTTCGCCCGTCAACACCTTGATAGACTTATTCAAAGCTTCCACCTGACCATTCGCTTGTGGGTAGTAGGGTGATGAATGTTCTTTCCTCAACCCAATAATTGATGTTAACTCGGACATCATTTTGTTTTGGAAGTGATTTCCATGGTCAGTGAAAATATCTTTCGGGATGCCGAATGTTGCTACTATCTGGTTAAAAATGAAAGGATTCATTGTTTCTCCATCATTAGATATATCTATTGTGGTAGTTTTAGCGATACTCGCCATATTACCCTCGACGTAAAATGCGTTCGTAGCCAGAGGATTAATAGGACAAGACCTATCTCCAGTCATAGTCAACACAAATTCACCTGACTCTATTCTTCTTAACTCTCGGAGGATGTATGATCTATGATGGAGATTATCCCAGGGTCTGTCCAGACCAGTCAATGCCTTAAGAATCACCTCATCTAAGGGTAAGACCAGGTCTAAAGAATCTGTAGTGGCAAGGGAACCTTGATCCCAAATAGGGTCGAGAACTATATCTAACTCATGTGCATGAGTCAGATCGGGGTTGGCCGAAGCTTGTTGGACAATTTTGTACGCAACTTCTTCCATGGACCATGGCATGTCCATGCGAGAATGACCTATCCCTTCCATTGAGGCCAATGGGGAAGGAAGAGTCCACAGATCGTGAAAGTAAGTCGTTCGAAATGATGACATTTGAAAAATTTCATCCCTAGGCTGGTTGGGGGCAACTGATATAAGCTTGACATCGCCAGAAGGAGGAAGTTAATCGAAAGTACCCATCAATGATGGACACAAACCAACCCCTACATTGATGGTGCTAGGCTAATGGTTATCAATAATCGGGACCGTGGATGCCCCTGATGAAGGGTCAGGATGGGAGAAGGACAATTAGTCAATGGTCACGATTCAATCCTCATGTGGAAACAACAAGACCTGAAAACATGTGGCAACCACTGCATGCATTGCATAGGTCCAACTCCTCCCTAACAAAAGGTTGTAGTGGAGAGGCATATCGACCACTTCAACTTTGACGCACACGGTCTTCCCTCCTAACTGCATGGGGAAAGAAGGAATGATTCCTTGTGGTCTGAACGAAAGACCGTCGAATGTCATAAGTAATGTAGGTGACAGAGATAAAACGGGTTGGCCAATGGCCTTACAACATGCCAACGACATCACGCAAGTCGAGGTGCCCTCGTCAACCACCGTACGAAACATATTCCGAGTAAAAGATTTTGTGGTGTGAGCCACTACTATATGAAACACAATGTGGAAAGGAAGATGAGGTTTTAAGTCGGTTGGATCGAGAACGATCACTCTCGGGTTACAAGTCTCTGCAGATCCAAAGGAGGATAACAGAGCCTTTCTCTGCGAAGGGAATCTCTGGAGGACCTCCAAAGCGGTCATTGCGCAAGGGGTTTGTGCCAAATCTTCTACAATGGAGTAGTTCTAGGCATCCCTCAGGTTCGGATTATGAGAAGATTTCTTGAATGCCCCTTTCGGGATGTGTGTCATTGTTTCTCCCATTGTCTTCTCAATCTGGAGAGGAACTGGTGGGTTTGTGGCTTCTTTACTCTTTTTGACAGATTCAGACATTTTGTATGAGTGTTGCCTTTCACCATGTAAACATTCACGGCTGAGGTATTACCAATCGACGCGGAGGGTCCCTGACTACCCCCTTCCGTGCTCGAAGATGCTGAGGCTTGAGCCATCTTTTTCCCATGTGGAAATGGGTTCTTCAGCACAATAGGTTGTTGTTGCACCAATAGCTTCTGGGCCTCCACAATTCGAGGGCATAGGTGAGTCGGATGGTCCTCCATGCAAAGGTTACACAAATACTTCAAATTTATCTTCTTTGTTTTTCCCCCGCCAACATTTCTATTGGCCTTTTTGTCCCCTTTACCCTTTTTGTTTTGTTGGTTTCAAACCTCAAGCTAGGTTCATCATCAATACAAAAAGAATTCGAAGAAGAAGAAGTTGATCTAGGAAATCAATATGAGTGTTAGTTGTGGGAGAAAAGGAATGCGACCAAGATAAAGAAATAAGAAATGGAAAAATTAATATTAGGGTTGCTAATATGGAAAATGTTAATAAATATAATATTTTATTATCCAGGCATAAAAAAAAAATGTTAAAGACCTAGCTAAAAATAATAACTAGTTAATGTTGGGTGCGATCATACCAGCGTTAATGCACCGGATCCCACAGAACTCCACAATTAAGCATGCTTGGGCTAGAGTAGTACTGGGATGGGCGACCTCTCGGGAAGTCCTAGTGTTGTAACCTCCCCTTATTTCTATACAACCTGAGTGGGCCTAATGGTTAAGAACATGTGTTTCCTCTTAAAAGGTCACAATTTCAAATCCAGTGGGGGGTAGGGTATGTATACCTCCGTAGACTTTACCAGTCAAATCGTTGGACGAAGGGGGTCCCTTGTCCCACAATCAAGGGGGTCTCATACACCAGTTTGGTGTCTGTCTTGGTTGTGACCTTAAAAATGGATTATTATTATTTATTATTATTAATAATCATAAAGATAATATACTAATAATTTTTTAATAATAATAAACCACTTAAATAGTAATAAAATAAAATAATATTGATATTAATCTTATTAACATTAATAATGTTACTACAACATAAAATAATGCGATTACTAAAATAATTTATGTTTACAATAATATATAATTCACAAGAGTAAGAAACAAAATAGATAAAATGTTAATAATATAATTAATATAAAAATCAAAATAAACATTAATAACATTGTTATTAAAGATGTCACTATAAAAGTTAGAACTAATAAAAATCATAAGATTAAATTAACCATAATATGAAAATTAATTTTAAAAATTAATTTAATATAATAAAAATATAATATTAATAGCACTACAACTTAAATTAACTAAATAATAACAAGTGTTGCATGGCAGTGTAGTCCCTGCCAAGTTGGAATGGGAGTAAATGCGACCGTGTACAGACACGTGGGTTGCAAGTTGCAGTACATGTGGTATCCATGCAGAATTTAGTATTCCCGAATTAGTTTTATTTGAAATTTATCAGAAATTATTAATGTATGCTACATCAACGAAGGTTCCTAGTATCTAAGTTTGATAGAATAGGCAAGATTTAAAAGGAGCGTGGACAAAAAAAAATAGTGTACAATAGTATTACATTTAAAAGGTTCTTGGACACAAAAAGATTAGCATACAATAGAATAGTAGTAACGTCTGTTACAGAGGTTCGTTTTCTTTAAATTAGCATTGTTGAATTAGTTTTCTTTAAAACAAGGCCTCCTGGATAGAAAAGAAATTGAAATTTATCAAAGTATAGGTTCGTGGACACCATAAATTATACATACGAAATATGTACTTTTATAAAGTACATATTAACTTTTATAGATACCAAATATGTACTTTTATAAAGTATGGGCATGAAATTTTAGAGAGCATGCATAGAGTCCTCATTCCATAATTAGGAACTTTTTGGATCGTGGGTTATCGGGCTGGCGGGATCAAAATTTGGGCTCTGTTGTTATGTTCCCTACAAATAGTACGCAGAGTTCTACGATATACAAATTGACAAGGGGAATTGCAGACTATTTGAATTTTAAGGGCCTCGTGTTGATGTAATATCACAATTGGACTTGGGCCTTGAAATTGCAGTGCAGATGTGGCAAGCAGTATGAAGGACAGGTGGTAAAGATGAAATAAATGGCATACTCTCTATATGTGTGAGTAGAAAAAAAGTATTGAACACAATTTTATGACATTTATATATAAAAAAAAAATCGTGTTACATATTCCTGGAAATTTAATATATATATGTCAAATACGATATCTCAAATTTGAATGAGTGATTTATCTCAAATTTAATTTTGAAAATGATGAAGCAGAAAAAAATATGCATCAGAAAAAAGAGAATTGAAATAAAATAAACAAAATGTCCTGACATTTAGCATAGCTAAAGATGAAAATCTATGAGCACATAAATATATAAGGAGACAAAAGAATAGTTTAATTTGGAATATATGAAAAAACAATAGTTTGCTACATATTCCTGGAAATTTAAATGTGTTTGTCATATAGACTGGGATTGGAGCTCCTGCATAACATAAGAGGAATGTGTACAATAAATAGGACTGTGGAAAGAAGAAGTAGGAGAGGGTAGAGTGTAATACCTGAAAAGTAGAAATTGGAAGATATCAGTCTTTGGCTATAGATTTCTATTCAGAAAAGGTAGAATAACTAGATTGATAAAGAAAAGACTATAACTATAGATTTATAACGATGGTACATATAAGTATTTTTGGTATTTTCTTCTTGATGCCTTTTCCTATTGGTTTTTGTCTCAGACCCGCTTGAATAACTGGATTGATAAAAAAAGTATTTATAGCGATGTTCCTTATAAGTATTTTTTCTATTTGCTTATTGATGCCTTTTCCTATTGGATTTTGTCGACGACCCGCTTCAAGTTCTCTTCAATGTAACTTCTCAAGTGGGCTACGTTGATTCCATTATGGATTTTAATGCTGAAAAGTTCATTTTATAATTCGCTTAGATCAATATAAATATTACACAGAGCCTAATGAATGTCTCCATTCTATACCGAATAGTGGACTAGCTAGTTGTCCACGTGTTCTTCATGATATCCGAGAATCCTGTAAAACTTTTCTAAAGACAACGTCTTAAAATTATCAACTTGGTTAGCGAAATCTTGCTTGGTTAACAGCAACGAGTTGATGATTAAGATGGGGTCCTGGAAGTCGTTGGTCCTTCCGTCTAAGTATATTTTGGTGAGCTTTGTGAATAATGTTTATTTATTTGATATTGCTTGCTCACATGATTGGATGATCAAATACATGTTCTTCACCTTATCTTTCCAGCATGCTTCTAATTGAGTGAGTCATTTTTTGGACGAGAGGTCATGTTGTCTTCTTGTCATTTCTTCCATGTTGTTGACATGAAAGGAAAAAGGGATGACCGTGTGCAAATAGAAAGTTTCTTCATTTTTTAAATCCATCTGCAGAATTTCGATCAAGTTATGTGCACTACTTCCTAGGGATTCCATATTTTTTTATGTTTCCCGGGCCTTAGTAATCAATTCCATTCTTTTGTTGATATTTTTGTCCACATATTCTCTACACGATGCGAGGAAGGTGGAGGAGCCTTTTAGGTTTGGTGCAGGGGTGCAAGGGTGCAAGGAGTTGCAGGCATGGCTATTGCCAAAGGATTGCCAATCAATCACATAGGAAACAAATCTTCCTCTAATTCCTTGATATGGTCCTTTAGTCTGGAATTATCGGCCTCAATGACTCCAATGGAATCATGAAGAGAATCTCCGGCTACCATGTGAATTTCAGAGATTTTGGACGCCTGCATATTAGCAAGATCAAGTTCTGAACAATGTTTTCTTTTCTTATTTTTTACATCTCTTTTTTCAATAATTAATTTTTTAGATTCGCTTTCAAAAACAACACTCTGGAATACGAAGGATTCATCTTCATCAAAAAATTTGGCATCAACTATGTCCATTGGGTAGCTATGGTGAATCACATCTCCCGGTTGTTCAAGGTTGCAGAATATGCTATCCAGATCAACGTTAAGATCCATGTTTTCACTCTCAATTTCAAGCTCATCCATCTCCCATACAACTCTTTTTCCCTTCTTCTCCATGGGAAGCTTGTGAGAACTATCAATTTTAGGATGAACCTCATCTGTTTGAAGAAATTTGGGTTTCTTTGTTACTGTGGCAAGTCGTTGGAGCGATGCTTTGTTACTATGGTGGTTCTAGTCCTTAGGTCTGAAGATGTTCACTGTATCTCTATAGAATTGTTGTGGAGGTGTTGCCAGTAGTTTATGAAATGGTTGGTTTGCTCCAGACGTTGCTTGAAATGAACAAATGGAGGGTATAATATAACCCCCCAAAAATGTTGGTTCAATGCGTGCGAATGAAAAATCTCCTCAAGCTTTTCGCTCATTAATGACAATCTCTATGCGTGTTGTATGGTGAGTTGTTAGAAGTAAAGCTTAATTATTGCATACTTAGAAGTTCGAAGGTGGAAGTTACGGGGAAGAACATTTAAGGATTGGAGGTTTCATGAATGAACTAAGATGACGGCATGCGAATGACATTCCATGGTATTTGAAATTAACATTGGGAAGGGATAAGAAAAGCCTATGCAAATATTGGTTTAGTGCACATTAATGGTAGATCTTCTCGAGCCTTGCACCCATTAATGACAATTTACATGGTGCTTGCACGATGAGCTGTTAGCATTAAAGATTTAGAAACAAGATATATATATATATATATATATATATATATATATATATATATATAAACATTATCTAAAAACATTATTTTCAAGTACTAAATTATTAATATTAAATATTGATATTCTACAATTTAATTAAACAAAGTTATCAAATGAGTCGTAAGCTTCGAGTCTGGGTCCAATTGTAGATCGTCGAAGTTTTGGGTGCAAAATGTATAACGGGCACAAGGGGCTTGAGAGTTGGATGGCATCCACAAAGGAACCTGCGACCATAAAATTCGTGAACTATGAAAACGAATGGCGGTAGGTTGAACTCGTGATGTAGAGATATAGATGGACATGAAATCTGGCACTCCGTCATTTGGGGACCCACGAGCATAGACATGGATTACCCAAGTTTTGGATGCAAGATGTACACTCGGAACACGGGGAATAAGAGTTCAATAATGCATAGCGGAGAACCTGCGGGCATAAAATTGGCTAAGGAAAGAATAGCGGTCGGTCGAACTCCTGCTGCATATTTCATAATTCATGTGCAACACCAACTGTGTCATGACCAGACCAGTATGTGTACAAAGCAGGGAAAAAAAATATGTACCTTTATAAAGTATGGGCATCAGATTTTATAGACCATGTACGGATATCAAATTCCAAACTTGGCCACTTTGTGGATCGCGGGCTCTCGAGATGTTGGGCTAAAATATAGGCCTCTATTGCTCTATGTCCTACAAATAGTACTAAGAGTTTTGCAATATACAAATTGACAGGCGGACTTGTGGTTTGGCTAAGATTTTATAGAGAATGTACACTTTTTGGATCGCGGGTTCTCGGGCTGGCGGGCCCAAAAAATAGACCTCTATTGTTCTGTGCGTTACAAATAGCACCCAGAATTCCAGGATATACAAATTTACAAGAGGACTTGAAGTCTAGTTGGCTCAACATTGTACTTCTATTGAGTTCTACGATATATAAATTCACAGATGGACTCTAGCATTGGCGAGCTCTGAGAAAGGAGAAATACATACTAAATATGTACTTTTATCAACTATGAACATGACATTTTATAGAGTATGCACAGATCCCTTATTCCATACTTAGCCACTTTTTTGGATCACGGAGTTGTGGGCTAGTTGGGCCAACATTGCACTTATATTGTCCCATGTCCTCCAAACAACATTCGGAGTTCCACGATATACAAATCCATAGACGGAATTGAATATGTATTACACATTACATGTAATATTTATTGCAGGTTATCATGCTAACGGGCTCTAAATTGACAGACAGACTCCACAAGTGGCGGGCTCAAAATTGAATATGTATTAGACATTGCATGTAATATGTAATACATATTACATGTAATATGTACAATATGAAACGGGTAAGCGGACGGTCGGGCTGGCAATATAAAATTAATTGGAAATCTTAACACATGTATCCACCAGTTCCGGACCTAGAAATTTTCTGAGGAATGAGTATTCCGTAGTAAATATGTACTTTTATAAAGTATGGATATCAGATTTTATAGAGCATGCAGGGATACCTCATTCCATACTTATCCAGTTTTTGGATTGCGGGTTCTCGGCTTGGTGGGCTGAAAATTGGGTCTCTATTGTTTCGTGTCCTACAAATAGTACCCAGAGTTCCACGATATACAAATTGACAGGCAGACATCGGGTTGGCTCGTTCAACATTGCACCTCTATTATATGTACTTTTATAAACTAGGGACATGACATTTTATAGAGTATGTACATATCCCTTATTCCATACTTAGCCACTTTTTGGATCGCGAATTTGCGGGCTGGTTGGCTCAACATTGCACTTGTATTGTCTCGTGTCTTCCAAACAACATTCAGAGTTCTGCAATATACAAATCCACAGACGAAATTGAATATGTATTACACATTACATGTAATATGTATCATAGATTATTGGGCTGGCAGGATCTAAATTGACAGATGGACTCCACGAGTGGCACACTCAAAATTGAATATGTATTAGGTATTACATGTAATATGTAATACATATTACATGTAATATGTACAATATGAAACTGGCAAGCGGATGGTCGGGTTGGCAATATAAAAGTAACTAGAAATCTGAACACGTGTATCCACCAGTTTCGGACCTAGAAATTTTCTAAGGAACTAGTAATCCATAGTAAATATGAACTTTTATAAAGTATGGATATCAAATTTTATGGAGCATGCATGGATCCCTCATTCCATACTTAGCCACTTTTTGGATTGCGGGTTCTTAGCCTAGCGGGTTGAAAATTGGGAATCTATTGTTTCGTGTCCTACAAATATCACCTAGAGTTCCACGATATACAAATTGATAGGCGGACATCAGGTTGGCTCACTCAACATTACACTTCTATTGTTTTGTGTCCTCCACGCAACACTGGGAGTTCCGTGATACATAAATTGATAGACGGACTCCAAGACTGGCGGGTTCAAGATTGCAATTGTCTACATGTATAACATATAACATATATGTTATATAGCTAACATTATCTAAAAACATTATTTTAAAGTACTAAATTATTAATAATAAATATTGATATTGTACAATTAAATTAAAGAAAATTAGCAAATGAGTGGCAAGCTTCGAGTCCGGGTCCAATTGTAGATCACCGAAGTTTCATATGCTAGATATATTCCACGTAGACGGGGAATTAGAGCTAGATGGCGCCCACAAAGGACACCGTGGCCATAAAAATCAGAAACTATGAAAACGAATGGCATTCGATTGGACTCGTGATGTAGAGATATAGCTGGACATGAAATATGCCACTCCGTCGTCTGGGAACTTACAAGCATAAACATGGATTACCAAGTTTGTGATGCAATATGCACACTCGGAACAAGGGGAATGAGATTTCGATAATGCGTATTGGGGAAGTCGTGGGCATAAAATTGGCTAAGGAAATGAAAGGGCTCGGTCGGACTTGTAGTGCATATTCCATAATCCATGTGCAACAACAACTGTGTGGTGACCAGACCAGTATGTGTACAAACTAGGAAAATCTAAATATGTACATTTATAAAGTATGGACATGAGATTTTATAGAGCATGTACGGATATCACATCCCATACTTGCCCACTTTGTGAATTGCGGGCTCTCGGGCTCAAAAAATAGGCATCTATTGTTTTGTGTTCTACAAATAGCACCTAGAGTTCCGGGATATACAAATTGACAAGTGGACATGAGGGGTGGATGAGATTTTATAGATCATATACACTTTTTGGATCGTGGGTTCTCGGGCTGGCGGGCTCAAAAACAGGCCTCTATTGTTCCGTGCTTTACAAATAGCACCCACAATTCTCCGATATACAAATTGACAAGCAAACTTGCGGGCTGGCTGGCTCAACATTGTACCTCCACTGATTTCCATGATATAGAAATTGACAGAAGGACTCCAGCGCCGGTGGGCTCCCAGAAACGAGCAATACATAGTAAATATGTACAGATCCCTTATTCCATACTTAGCCACTTTTTTGGATCGCGGACTTGCATGTTGGTGGGCTGTAAATTGGGCCTCTAATGTTCTGTTTCCTACAAATAGAACCCATAGTTGCACGATATACAAATTGACAAGTGAACTCGCGGGCTAGCTGGCTCAACATTACACTTCTATTGGATCACGGACTTGCAGGTTGGCAAGCTCTAAACTGGGCCTATAATGTTCTATGTCCTACAAATAGAACCCAGACTTGCATGATATACAAATTGACAAGATGACTTGAGGGTTGGTTGGTTCAACACTGTACTTCTATTGAGTTCCGCGATATAGAAATTGAGAGACGGGCTCCGAGAAATGAGCAATACATACTAAATATGTACTTTTATAAAGTATGGATATGACATGTTATAGAGCATGTACAGATCCCGTATTCCATACTTAGCCACTTTTTTGGATCACGGACTTGCGGGCTCTAAACTGGACCTCTAATGTTCTATTTCCTGCAAATAATAGCCAGATTTGTGCGATATACAAATTGACAAGTGGACTTGCGAGTTGGGTGGCTCAACATTGTACTTCTATTGTTCTGTGTCCTCCAAACAGTTATCGAAGTTCTGCGATATACAAATTGGCAAACTAAATCTAGAACTGGGGAGCTCAACATTGAATATGTATTACACACACGAAGACAAGTGAATGTAGAGGAAGATATGGAGTGTCAAAGGAGGCGCAAAAAAAAAAAAAAAATACAACTGCAAACGAGTTCAACAAATAGAGACAAAGTAAATGAAAAACCATTTAATATGGAACACGAGCAGTAAAAGCGCACCTTTGCATGGATTCATCTACATATCTACTTAGGAGTTCTTTGCAGTGTCTATTTTTCCAGTTTGTTTCTATGAACAAAAGTAGAAAGCAGAAGGAATATGAACACAAGTTAACATGTAAACAAAAAGGCATGTACTATGTACATATACTAAAAAAAATAGAATAAGATGAATAGAGTAACAGATGGATTTTAAAAGGATGTACCTTTCTTGTTTCTTTTTCATAATGTATACTTTATAATTTAAGTACAACACCAATTGTATGGTGACCAGACCCGTATGTGTACAAACGAGGGAAAACTAAGGAGCTAGATAAAAA
>ML790271.1:143387-159109 GCA_009831015.1 Picea engelmannii | reverse complement strand
ACAAGTTATACAAATATGCTTTGAAATATAGAAATATGACTTTGCAAAATGTTTGATGTATATCTCATAATTCAAGTGCAATACCAATTGTATCATGATCAGACCAATATGTGTCTAAGATAGGCATACTGTATTGAGGAATGGGCACATTCAACCACACATGGTCAATAAGTGCATTTTGCAGATGGCTTGTGTTTTTCAAAAGAAAGTGGAGACTGTATTTGCACATGTAGTTTTCCAATTATTTTGTTTTGCCATTCTTTTGTAGCATGTCAATATTGAAGTCTCCTACAAACACAATGGGTCCGTTCAGATGGAAATGGTCCAATGCAATGGAAATCACATCTACTATGTTGGAGAATGTTGCATGCGGAGCATCATACAGATTCAATATCACAATTTTTGTTTCATGGAAAAAAAAAATTGCAAGCACCACCTCAACATTCTTTTCTTCGATATGTATATGCTCCAAAATTGGTACATGTGTTTTCACCAATATCATCACCCCATGTGTAATGTAACTTGATATGCAATTTTGATTTGAGATTTCTTTGTTCTGCATGCATAATGCCATGTATGTTTCCTGCAAGCACAAAATATCAAATTGCATTGTATCATAGTCATTGAGTATATCATCCATGTGTGCATTTAAGCTACGTGTGTTAAGCAAGAGAATTGATAGAGATGAATTTGTTTGTATGGATTGGTAATCATAGTGCAGTTTCCATTTTGCGATGGTCCCGAGTCGTTCTATTTCAATATCAACTTTGTGTTTGACTTTGAAGTTATCTTTTGTAAGAGGACTTAATAAATACAAGTCTATGCTTTTGACATGATACAGTGTTGTGTATACAAGTCCATGTATCTGAATTCCAACAGGCTGAAATGAAACATTATCAAGTGTTAGTCCTTGTGATCTATGGATTGTACGTGCACATGCAAGCTTAATCGGAAACTGTTTTCGAATTTCCAGTCGACCTGTCTTTGTTGATGTCGATACTGGCTTTGATATTCGCAGAATAGGTGTCCAACTGCTTCTAGTGTTTGTATTATATAGATAAGACAACTTGCTTGCTTGTCGCTTGCCTATATGCGGTTCATGGAACTTAATCCAAAGGACATCAAGTTTTTATGTTTTCGTATAGCCTTTGAGTATTCCATCTGCACCATTGACCAAGCCATCCTGTGAATCATAGTTACATGCATATATTTCAACCAACATTTCTAATTTGAGGACAAGATGCAAAGGTAGAGTGGTTGTATGTTCATGACGTGGCACATTTCCATTGTTGTCTTCTTCTAGGTCAATTGAATTGATGATGATATCATCGCCAGGCATGAGCAATAGCATATGGATGTTATGCATTCCAACATCCTTATTTGTGTAGAATAGGTAAGGGAACGTTGGGTTTGTTGGTGTAGGCCGCAAGCACCTCGAATTCATATATGTTAAGTCATCATATGTTTGGTTGTTTTTCCGCATTCTGTTCAAAATTGCAATGAATGTTTCATTTGTCTGGCGCATTGTAGTATGCAATTGAAAGAATTTTATATTGTCTCTCCATAAGTCATTCATTATTGTTTCCATGTTAATGGTAGGTTGTTCAAATATCAACAAATCTTGGATGGGTTGTGCCTGGTAAAGATCCCCACAGAATATCATGTCAATGTTTCCAAAGTAGTTCGTGTGCACATGTTTTATGCTTCTTAATCGGTTGTCAATGGAATACAAGAACTAACTTCCAATCAAATATGTTTCATTTATAAAGACAAGTTGGAGTTCCTCATAAAGCTTAGACAATGTATCCAACATTTCCTTGCTAAGTGGAAGAAACTATGACTTGTTAAAAGGCATTAAAAATGCAGAGTGGACTGTTGTTCCACCTGCATTATATGCATCTTTTCATGTGTATGCAACTATTAGGCCCTTTGGTTTCATAGTATAAGAGGAAGTGTTTGAATCATACATTTGTATAAGCATTTGGAACAGTGCTTTCACTGTGAATGTCTTTCCTATTCCTGATCCACCTGTAAGGAACAAGTGCACAGGAGTGTCCATGTTCAAGCATTTTTTAAGAGCAATGTCCTTTACAATTGTTTGTTATTCTCGATTCAACAGATGTCTTATTCTGTGGTATTCATTATTTTCAATTAGGAAAGGATGTTTTGTGACTTGAAAACCAATATTGATACGTTTTTCACCTTCACCTATTGGAGGACGAGGAAAATCTGCTTGTAAGTCATAGGACTCGTAAGGATTTTTGGTTGTTTTTCGGTTTGTGAATGTTTCATCAGGATTGTCAAGGTTTTCTAGCTCATTAACTGCAATTTCTAGATTACCCCATGTTGGATTAACATTGTAGGTAAATCTAGCTTCATTGATGTGCATTATAGTCTCAGAGGCAACATACGCAGCCTCCCATGTAGATAAGTTATGTTTTAATGTCTCTTCATTTTCATCGAACGGAACATATATCAACAATTTTTCTCTACAATAGTTTTCATAGTCAGAATGTTTATTGTATTTGACAAATCATATCACAGAGGGTTTTTTTCTTTTTGATATGGGTGCACCATTTTTTTTGTAATGCGATACGAATTCTACTAAGAAGATATGCCTAATAGGATATGGACGCTGAAGGTAATAATAAACAATAGAGCGACATAGCACGTCTTCTAAATTGTCAGGCTCTTGCTCTAGCAAAACCAGTGGTTTAAGAACAAATGTGCATTTTTCAAGTGGAGATGTGTTTATGAAGACACATTTTCTCAAACTACAAGTGAGGGGCAGGAAAAGTGCAATGTGAACTGCTTGTTGAGCAAACATTTGTTGAAGATTAAGCAATGTGTTTCCAAGTGTGTGTATCATTTGTATGGCATCAATATGACTTCTTTCATGTTCTTTGTGTATTCTTCTGAATGCACTTGTCATAGATTTGTCAACCTTTGTCATATACGAGGTACAATAGAATGTTGCAGCATATGCATTGAGCACGTATTGCGCATCTGTATTTTATTTCCACATAACTTGCATGTCCTTGGAGAAACTATTGTTCCAAATATGGGAAAGTTTTCATTTAAGGAAAAATGTTGGTTTCTTAAGCGTAAATTGTATGGCTTTGATGTACTCATCTTCTAATAGATTTAGCTCTGTCAAGAACGCATTGAAGCTCATCGGCTTGTCAAATTCTCCTTGCTCTAGAAATGCAAACAAGGATTTAGATTTATCAACAACAACATTTTCCTCTAAACTAAGTGGTTCTATGATTCTTGTAGCTCTCATTGGCGGCACGGGAAAGTTATATCTGCAATGCAAGTTTTTTCGTTTTCTACAACTTCTTATATGATAATGTCTATGAACTTTGGAAAGTTCTAGATCCAAATGATATGTGTTGCATGTTATGTATTTCTCCACAAATTGTTCAATCTCTGAGTTGTTGTCAGCTCCATAGACTGGTGCACCTTCTATCCACAACAATGCGTGGTCATGTTCATTTTCCCTATTCTGGAATTCAGTCACAAAAAAGTAGTCTGATATTTTTCTGAAAAACATTTCATCATGGCATATTAATTGTCTCAAAGCATTTATTCTATGTCTATAGTAGAGAGTACAGGTCAATGGGTATTTTCTTATGAGGTAGTCAATGTGATTTTTTTTCTGTGTATCGGTTTGTTTTTTACGTTTCCTATTCCTATGCAAGTCAGATACGGAAGCTACCAATGGATCCCAGCAATGCTCTGCACTTGTAAATGTGATAAAAAATGTTGGCGGGCCCAATCGCTGGATCATTGCAAAAATAGTTTTTTGTTTTGCTGCAAATAGTCAGGAGAGGTGCGAATGTTTTTTAAATCTATGTATCCAATATCAGATTTCAGAATTTTTTATAGGTTTACTTTGTACTTGACATTATTGGCCAACAACTTTCTTCCTTGTAACTCGCTTTTTCTTATTTGGACCCACATGCAGGAGAGAACTTGCTCTATTATTATGTGCATTGGTTTGAAAAACAAATTTGTTATGTGACAAGAGAATTCATCGCTTGAATGTAGCAACTCTTATCAGACTATTTTATGATAACTGAATCATTCTGTAATTTCAACGACACGCGGATCTCCATAGAAGAGTGTTGGAAAGTTCATTTCCTCAACGAATTTGTCCTTGAATATTCCAAGTGGGCGCTGCCCCTCAGCAGGTGCAATTTCGACAATCTTGTCTTGCAAGTCACGAATGCACTGTGAATCAGTGAATCCATGCACCGATGTCTCAGCAAGTGTTTCATTCTCCGATTCATCATTTGTATCAAATTCACTAGCGTTTTCGAGAGTCTCTGCAGAGTTGGCATCCTCTTCTACAAGAACATTGTTCCAATTCTCATTTATACAAATGTTTTGTGCTTTGTACAGGGCTCTGGAACATAATTCCTTTAATGCTTTCATAACAACATGCACACGCACTTTGCCTGTCTAATAGACATTTTTGTATCGCAAGCATATTTTCAGTGCCACAACAATTGTCATTGTATCACTAATGAATTGTGGCAAGGCTTTTTGCACAACATCTAGCTGAACTGGCACATTAATAATTGATCCTGTTAATCCCATCTAGGGTCATTTATAGCCCCAAGGCCTGATTTGTGCAAATGCAATTCGCAGAGACACAAGTCTCTCCTCAAGTTCCGTGAGTGCACTTACATATGCTAGTGGTCTATTACATCTTATTTTCCAAGGGTTGCAAATTATGGCAGTTTTCCATTTTCAAGCGACCATTTGCATGGAAGACAAATTTTTCCACTGAAAAATGGTTTATCGTGTGTTGTCAAGCGGAGGTATTCTTCTTGCAAATCAGGCGTAAAAGACTTACTATTTTTTGAGAAATTCAATTGTTCACAAATTGCACACGCAATGGAAGGAGTGTATTTAATTTGTTTCATGTACATGTGTCTTGCATTTTTCTTTCGCAGGGAAGTATGAATAGAAAGTGTTTGTTGGTTTTAATTGGTAGTAGTGCATGGTGTTTCTTCTAGGACATAAAATGTGACAGTTGCATGACCATTCTGGGATATGCGACCGTACTTGTTTATGTTCTGTTCTGAATGAACAAATTTCTTTAGATTGTGATATGTGAGTTTCTCTCTAAAGGGAAGCGCAACAATGTATTTTTTTCTCTCGCGCATGACCTTTTTCAAGTTGTGGTAACTTACTCTACGTTTCTTGTCCAAGGGCACGATGACTTGATGGAAACTGGGATGAATTTCACTCTAATTCAAGTTTTCATAACTTAGTGTACGTTTTTTGTTTAAGGGATGTATGGCCTCATCACAAGTGTGATGAACTTCACGCATGGTTTTTTTGTTCAAGCCCTGTATGGCCATATCGCAACCAGGAGGGGTTTCATTCTCACTAAAAAGCATGCGAAATGTATGCATATTCGATGCGGTTTGGCTGGCATGGACATTCAACCTTGAACCACTGATATGTACAAGAAAAGGTTCATAATGGATATGTGTTGTATCTATTTTCAACGAGAGGATGTCAATTGTTCAATCGTAATTTGAATCAATAGACCGGGAATGGACAGTCCCATCTAGAAAGGTCGACTAGACTTGGATATTTACTCTGAACATGATATACAACCATTGCAAATAGAATCTGCAACCCTCCACATTCCCTTTTTCATATGGCAACACCATGTTTACAAGGTATTCTTGCCAACTTCCAATTGCCAGCATATTTTGTAGGAGATATGGCGAAAGGTGCTCATGCAAGCACCTAAAAGCCTCTTGGTTGTTGCCTATAATTGCATTGCAAAAGGACTGTACAGTGTAAAGCCACAACGACTGCACATCGAACTCCATTGCTACCAAACAGAAAATTGCATTGAACGGACTATCTCCACAGCTAGACATAATAATTGTTGCTAGTTGTAAACCATGGGAGTCTATGCGATGCATAATCCGTTTCCACTACGATTCAAGGTCTTTGCAAATGAGGGACAAGTAAATATGAGCTTCTTCAACATTGCATATGGACAATTTTCTGTACAGTAGTGGTTCATAATGACCACTGCCAACATTGGCATCATGGAACAAGATGCAATATGGATTGTCAGATGCAGTTTTGTTGAATAGTAAATATCTTGTTTTTCTTGTCAATGACCATATTCCAATTGATATATTGAGCCAGTTAGACAGCCACCATATACAAAATATATCTCCCCAAAGTCCCCTCTCACGTGTAGGCAGAATTGGGGATGCAGACAACTGCATCTTTGAAAAATACGTTTGGACATCATGTATTCCATGCAACTGTCGAAGAAAATCAGATTCCAATTCGTATTCATACGACTGCAATGCCTCAGTGTCGCCATTTTTTAAACAACCCAGGAAATAATCTATCAATCCATTGCGCAGGTCGGTCGAGGAATAGAGGAAATGCAGTAGAACCTAAAATGCATCGAAAAGACAATCCCCTACAATATACGAGAATGCATCCAATCTAAAAAACCCATTGCTATGCAAAACCTCATCAATGCTGTCATGCATAATGGAGTGTGTATCTGTTTCATATGACTCAACATATATTACTTCTTTCATCTTTTGAGCTATCATTTTGAAGTTGTTTGTTAGATATTTTCAGTTTGCATGAAAACAAAGAAAAGGGGAAAAAATAATAAAAGTAGGAAAAAACAAAAAAATGAAAGAAAAATAAGAAAACTACAAGTGCGGAACTTGGTACCAATCCCCGTATGTATCTTTCAACCTTCTTCTTGTCAACTTCAATTCCCCCTAGTCCCCATAGAAGACGAGAAGAAAACAAAACCACATTGGAAAGCGAACCAAACAAAAAGAAACAACGCAAATAAATAACACCATAAATTTACTCAGCAGAAAGATCGATTTGAACCTATTCATGGCGTGCATCCTACAAGCTTCTTAGAGCCAAAAAAAAGTTCTGCAAAATACAAAGGACAGGACAAAGGCAACCACTGGACGTAGTTTTCCAACCCATAAAATAAAACCATTCCCTGCGTCTACACCCCCGCGAATGGTTTCCTCTTCTAATAGCTCCGAACTACTTTTCAAAAACCCCTTTGCATTGCAATTTTCGAAATAGCTATGGGCGTGGAAGCTGGCATATGAAGACGCATGGTTTCCAGGAACATAAATTAAGAGCACAGAGAAACATGGTCTGCAACAGAATTTTGAGGCAGGGACTCCCATCATTGAAAAATACCAACGAAACGATGGCACGAAAACTTACCCGTCAATGAGGGATGACAACAGCTCAGACCCAAAAATTGCAAACTGCAACAACATGTCCAACAACTTGCAAAGTTGAAGAACAACAAACCAGTGACAACCATGAAGAGGTCCAACTGGAACTGCAGGACCTCTACTTTGCAAAGTTGAATCAAACAAGAACAAGGATCATGGAACGAACCAGCGAACAAGCATTGACCACTGAACCACTGATGCCGACGGAGAACAATTCAACACAATTTCACTACAAACAACACCATAAAACAAATGGAACGAAACTGTATTGCAACGTCTCTGTACAATAAACATTTAAGACTGCGAGACCTGTTAGGTAAACACTTAAGACTGTCAGACCCATCGAAGAGCATAGTCCTGTGCAAACATTTAAGAAAAAATGTGCAATAAGACCTCCAATCCGTTGTCCAATCAGATCATGACAAATATGATACTTTTTATTATATAAAAACCTGTGTTTTCAGTTTCCTAGTTCCAACAATAAATAATATGGAAATATTTATAGTCAATGTACAATCTAATAAAATAATGTACAATCTAATAAAATAAGAGTTCAACGAATTACTATAATCCCTCACGGCAGGTAATAATAATACTAGTAATACATATGTTGACATTAATATAAAACTAAAGAATACAATAAAGGAAATTTTACATTTAAGAGATACAAGCTCTCAAAGCTTTCGTTTCAAAAACCAGTTTTCAAATTGATGAAGCTTTTAATAAAATTTAGTACAACTCCGATGACCCGCTCTAGTGTAAACACGCGTAAAAACTTGGCACTTTGAAAACAATATCACAAGTGCTCTGGACATACCCTCCTTTGTTCAGAAAGGAATACTGTGTTTTAACAGTGGGATAATCTGAATTTTAAAGCTGTTCTGAATTGCATGTTGACACGACTCTTAAACTATCACCTTCACGGACTGAAACTCTCCCTGTACACGCTCAATGGACGCCAAGATAATTAGTATTGGTCGAGCGTGCAGATCACGGGTATAACAGGAGAAAAGTTGCTCTACAGCTGTATTGAAAACCTGTAATATCATTGTCATGCACTTATGGAAACTAAATGTTAGTTTCGTGCATTCGTCCGTCTTTGCTCAACATAGATTGGTGATAGATATACACATATTTTGTATTTAATGTTGGAATGGGTCATTCCTGTAGCAAATAGACCTTATCTTAAATGTTGCATTGCTTGGTGGATAATGCTTGACTTAAAAGGATTCAAGCTTCCCTCCTTATTAACTACTATGGCATGTACTGTGTGGTTAGGTGGTGGTGCATTGACAGATGGATGAGAGTTTACCCAGTTTTATTTTCAAAGTTATGACATATGATGATACAGTGTACTTAGCTCATCTAGAAAACAAACGATAGAAAGGAGATCTCATAATTTCAGTTACAGTTTATCCTCTGCAGTTGCATGTGCAATGTACAGGTTTATTCATGTACTTTGGGTTGTCATCTCAGTTCATGCCTTTGTCATTTGAGAGAATTTTTATGCTTTTTATCAGTGTTTTCCTCTGTTTTTGGCATGGCCGTTCCTGGGCATCAGATTATGTATTAATTCTTAATTTCTTTGTATTTCTCTCAAACTGGTTTGGTTTTTGTCCACCTTCACTTATTTCAAATTCATGTCTTTTATTCATTTTAAAATTCTTACGCCTGAGATGAGTGGGAAAGTTGTATCACTTTTATGATATGAAAGAAATAAATTAGAAAATACATTGAAATCTGTAATGTAATCTCAATTTTCTAAGCACAAAGAGATTGAAACTTTGTTTTTTTAATCATCTCCATGCCTAATAAATCCCCTGTTAAGATGAATATAAGTCACCTGCTAATGTTCTAAATGCATCCTTTCTCTATCTGTCACATTCAACTAATACTTGAATCAATTCTTATCAGTCTCCCTCTGGTTTGTTACTTATGCCATGACTGCACATTCCATCATGCCATATAGCATTCCTTTGTGCGGTCGTTTTCCTCGTTAACTAATTGATCGCTAAGATCTCGCAGGAGATTACCTAGTCACAATCTTCTTTATTCCCCTCCTTGTTTCATTCTCTCAAGCGTATATAATTTATGATTGCTATACAGTGGTAGGTTGATATTGCTTGTGCAGCTTTAAAAAATAGTCTGGTTTTCCTGAGCAAACAATCAGTGTCTCCTATGGAGGGTTCTTCACTGTTGAGATTTCTCTTTGTTGTTTCCGCTATTCCCTTCTTCATTATTCTTCAACAATGGGAACCTGCTAGTTGTGCTCATCCTGGAAGTAGTTTTGTGAAAAGAAGAGGCAGGAACTTTGTTGTGAACGGAAGCCATCTGTATGTAAATGGATTCAACTCATATTGGATGATGTTTGTAGCAACAAACACAACAGACAGACAAAAAGTTATCTCTGCTTTTCAACAAGCTGCAGCTCATGGTCTGACTGTTGCTCGTACATGGGCTTTCAACGATGGAAATACATCTAGAGCATTGCAAACTTCTCCTGGTGTATACAATGAACAAGCCTTTCAGGTCTTCAGTCTGATGAGATACATTCAATACACAGTACATGCATAATGACTGTAATTCTCATTAGTTTTTTGTCTGACATATTGCAGGCCTTGGACTTCGTGGTCTGGAAAGCCAAAAAGTATGGCATCAGAGTCATACTGAGCTTGGTAAACAACTACGAGGATTATGGAGGAAGGCCACAATACGTTCAATGGGGACGGGAAGCAGGGTTAAATATCAGCTCTGATGACGATTTCTACACTAATCCCACTGTGAAAGGGTTTTACAGAAGCCACGCCAAGGTAATTATGGATTAACCCTTTCCAGGTCGAGCATTGAGGGCTTTTATACCTTTATCTGCTTAGTAACACTTTGAAGGGATCGGATATAAATTATTCATTTGAGTCATTGGTCGATTAGAAAATAGAAAATTTTCAGGTTGTGTGTTCATTAGAAAACCCAAAAAACTTTAGGTCATGATTTTACCCAGGTAGAAACTATTCAAAGTTTCCATTTTCAAATCTGGTGAAATGATTTTTCATGGTATGGTTTTAGATTGTTTTGAGATCACATGAAAATCCAAAAACTTTCGAATGTTGGAAAACCAAACCCTTTGAATGTGTAGATCGTAATTTCAAGTAGAACTATGATTGAAGTTCCTTATTCCAGCTGGAAGTGTCTCCAAAAATTGGGGCTTTCTGACTCCAATAATTTAGCCTAAGTCATCAAGAACTTTAAGTGCATAAGACATGAAGCAATCGACATCTCTCGCTTAGATTGTAAAGCACCTTGCTTCTCACTTGAAGATGGCTTAGAGATTCGTTTTTTACAGTGGCATTAACTTTGGCTTTATTGCTGTATTTTTTCTTGCAGAGAGTAGTGACCAGAGTGAACAGTATGAATGGAATTGCTTACATGAACGACCCTACAATCTTTGCATGGGAGCTCATCAACGAACCCCGTTGCCAAAGTGATACCTCTGGAAGGACATTGAAGGTCAAACAACATATAAATCTTGCACTGACTTGATTGTTTTGTTAAACTACAGGATGTTTTCATTGGGTTTTTCATAATATTCTTTTCAATTCCAGAAATGGATAAAAGAAATGGCGAAGTACGTGAAGTCAATTGATAGAAACCACCTTGTTGAAGTCGGCATGGAAGGATTTTATGGCAACTCAACCCTTGAAAAAGTTAATCAGACGAACCCAGGGGGGTACTTGGTCGGAACAGATTTCATCAAAAATAATAAGCTTCGAGTGATCGATTTCGCAACTGTTCATGCCTACCCAGATGCCTGGTATAATTCATTTACAACCCATGAATGACTACTGACTAACAGAGAGTTTAGTAAGTTAAATCTGACACCTGATTAAATCCTGATCAGTGTAGGGTCCAGGTCATACAATTTTGGGATTGATTGATTTAGGCTAAGGAATTGGGCACCTAGATGGTTTTAATATACTAATCAGGGATTTGGGATCCAATATATCTTTGTCCATTATAATGCTCTAAATGCTCTGTATTGATATCGATTCAACAGGCTGGCTGGGTCAGATGAAGAGGCACAACTTTCCTTTTTAAAAAGGTGGATGCAAACCCATTTAGAAGATGCAGGCAGAATACTGAAGAAACCGGTGCTATTTTCTGAATTTGGAAAATCATACAAAGACCCAGGATATAGCACGGCTCAAAGGGACAGGTTTTTTTTAAAAGTCTATGAAAACATTTACGCTGCCGCTTGCAGTGGAAGAACGGGAGGAGGGGGCTTATTCTGGCAACTGATGGCCCAAGGAATGGATTCATTCGCAGATGGGTATGATATCGTCTTGTCTGAAAGTCCATCTACAGCAGCAACTATTTCTTCACAGTCCAACCGATTGTCTGCTCTAAGTCGTCGTAAGTTTGGGTCTGATCCAGAAAAATGCCTGCATTAACAATGAGAATCAAAGCTACCTGTTGTTTTACACAAAAATAACTACTTCACAGTCCAACCAATGTTTACTTTCACTTTGAAAATGCTTGCTTGTCAAAATTTGTTTATTTTTGAGTAGGGCCTGAAATACGCATCTCATCCCAAAATGGCTGGAAGAGTTTAGCTTGAAATCTCATGGTTTACCTAACACTGTCCAGGGAATCGGGAGTGAAAGCTACCCAAGATTTCATAATAATTTGTTGTATGAAAAATATGGCCATCTTCGAATTTTTGTACTTTTAAATTGAATTTTACTGTCCACTGAGCTGTGCTGTTGCTGAATTGACGACAGCGAAACCAAATTCAATTAACGAACTGCAATTAAAGGAAAAATAAAAAATAAAACATATTTAGGAATTATTATAATTAAATAAAAACATTGATAATGAAATTTTTATTTTGAATATTTATTAAACCAAATAATTTAAAATTACAAATAAAAATCAATATTTTTTTTTCAAATATTATATATTTAACAACAAATTTATTCATGGAATTTGATTCATGGTATATAAGTTGAGATATAAATAGTTTGATAGGAAGACATTCATTATAAATGTTTCATATCAAAAATGGAATTTTTATTTTGAATATTAAATTAAATAATTTAAATTTATAAATAAAAATTAATATTTTGTAATTTAAAATTATAAATTAAACTTAATAATTTTTAAAAAAAAATTATTATAAAAAATTATATAAAATATATTTTAACCATGATCAATTAGTAGATCTTAATTATTATAACAAATATTACATATTACAACAAATTTATTCATAGAATTTGATTCACGGTGTATAAGTTGATATATAAAGAGTTTGATATGAAGACATTCATTATAAATGTTATTATATCAAATGCATGGAATTTTTATTTTGAATATTTATTAAATTAAATAATTTAAAATTACAAATAAAAACTAATATTTTTTTGTTTCAATTGATTGATGTAAAATGATTATTATAAATAATTATATAAAATATATCTTAACCATAATCAATTAATTATATAAATATTAATAGTAAATTTTAATTATTATAATAAATATTATATACTTAACAACAAATATAATTTTTTTATTAATACTCCCCTCTCACCCAAATTTATTTACTAAATTTGATTCATATTTATGAAATTTAATTCATGGTGTATAAATTGAGATATAAATAATTTGATATAAAAACATTCATTATAAATTTCTCAATCACAAGCATATATAATATTAATCACAAAATATCTCAAGATATATAATATTAATCACAAACATGTATAATATTAATCACAAGGTTATTTGATTATCAATTTTTATAAACATAATAAATCAATTAATTAATAATATAAATATATAATATTAATCACAATGTTGTTTGATTGTCAATTTTTATAGACATAATAAATCAATTAATTAATAATACAAATTGCCACTTAGATTCCACTCATATAAGCATAAAAATAATTAAAAATAACTAAGTGGCACATGTGCATAGGAATGGGTGAAGCTCTCATAAACCAAGATATATCATAACCATATAGCACAATTACATCGCAAGTTTCATAGTATCAATGTTGAAAACACTATATTGAGCGTAGTGGAAATTGTGCGTTAAGTGAGAAAATCAAGAAAATGATTGAATTTACACCCAATCCCACTTGTGAAGGATGGCGATGAATCCAAGGGTTCAACAATCAAGTTTTGGATGTTGTTTCAAAATATGGAAGAGATGAACTCATTGAAACTTTAATGAGTCCTCATTATGTCGATGAGTCCATAAAGGCTATGAAATCACCGAACAATGGTAAGAACTCAAATTTTCTATTGATTAGTGAGATAATATGTAGCAAGCAATGAATATTGTTGTTTGCATATCAATTTCAAGGTTTGTCTTAGCAACAAGAGCTATTTCGCCAAGTGAACGACTAAATTGTTCATTTGGGAAGCTTGTTGGCTTCTTAAGTCAATTGCTTGCCTCATGAGGATAAATCATTGAGTATGGGAGACAATAGGCCTCAAAGGTGAGTGATTGACCCTTATTAATTGAGGTGGGGAAAATTTTTCACTTCAAGAAAAAGAAGATGTCAAACATTACTATTTTCCAATGAAAAGTCTAAGCTGGAAAGACAAATCACTAGCCTAGGAGGTCAACAATCCTTCGAGGCTAGCAATTTGGTCGTCTAGCTATTTGAGGCCAATTCTTTTCCTTCCAAAGGAAATTCTCTCACCTCGAAGTGAAACATGCTTCTCATACTTAGCAAATGAACTTCTTGACCATTTTACTCAACAATTAATTTATCTTGGGAAAATCACTCACCTAACAACATGGGTTTCCCTTTGTCTTTAGTGATTGAACCTTTAGGAAGCAAACCTAGTGTTTTCCTTTGACAATTGGGTTACTTAATGGCTAAAAGATGAAGCAATGAACCTTTAAAGAGAATGAGATTTCCTTTACTTCTTCATTTTACCATTTTCTATTGCAACATTCATCTTTCTCCTGGTTGGTTGTTCTCACCAGTTCTCAATGAGTTTTGCAAGATTGCACGTATATAGAGCCATGGTAGAAAGTAAGAAAGTGATTTTTCATTGACCTTTAGAGTTTTGTGCATCCCAAAAATCTTCAAGAGTAGAATAATATCCTTTATAAATCAATTTACAAGCTTTGTGGTTGTTAGAGCAACATTTAGAGGGTATTATGGCTACTTGCAATTGAGCATGTGAAAACAAACTTGTCAAACTCTCACACAACATGTTTTCAATATTAGAATGAGAACATTAATCTTCCAAGTGATTGGAGTTGTTATTTGTTTGATAAACAATATATTTCCACATAGGTTGAAAACCTTGAGATAACCACTCACACATGCATATCAAATATCAATACACCAATGTATTATGTGGTTAAAACCCTTAGAGAAGGAAACAATCCATTGTTGATATTATGGTAGTTGCAAGAGGTATTAACCTCCACATGTAACCTTTGATGAGACTAAAATATTTCGGGAAGCAAGAGAAACCCCAGAAGACAAGTCGACCTAATAGAATAAATTAATATTGAGTTATTAGCCCCCAGGAAGAGAAGTCAGCCCAGTCAGTTAAGATGAGCAGTATAAATAAACAGAGGTAGATATCATTTGTCACTCACTCACTCACAACTGCATAAGGACAAGAAGTGCACATGAGTGAAGGAGAACTACAACTATTGCAGTAGTGACTTTGTCTTGGGTCATTAGTTTGGAATTTTTTCTTGGTATTTGGTTATCCTTGCTTGGTGCGCTAGCCTTGGTTGGCTATTGGTATGCTACCAAAATTATTCTGTCTGTTAAGATTAAGGTGCTCGGGGGTAGCCTTTGAGCCTATGGTTGGGTGACAATATTGTTATATTGTCTATGGTGAAATGAGCACATCCATTTTTCTAACAGGTTATGGGCCCACATCTCCTTCAGTCATTCTAACCACTTGAAGGAAGCTAATTCATAATATTATCAAGCTCATTGAAGAACTACCGCTAGGGTTTCTAGCAGGTGCAGTTATTGAAGCACTGTTGCTAGGGTTTCTAGCAAGTGTAGTTGCAAACCCTAAAACCTCTTTCCCATCACCTTATGATGGAACAATTTACTCAAGGAAACAATATTCTAGTCTTCCTTAGTCTAACGCACCTATTAACAGTGGATATTCCAGGCATATGGCAGGAAACCAGGTCAAACTCTCAAATTTGAATGAAAAGAAGACATCTCACAAAGTAGATCTTGGAGACAGGAACACCTATCCAGTCAAAGGAATTCGTCAAGCCTTAATCAAATTGGAATCAAGTAACAATGTTTTGGTTTAGAAAAGAATCTTGTATCTATATCTTGCCTAGAAGACAAAGGAAATAAAATATCCTTTGTAGATGGTCAAGTACTATCTTGGTCTAGAGACTCCAGCATAGAGAATGTTATAGTTATTGGAACTCGTGAAAACAGATTATAC
>ML790271.1:116354-137119 GCA_009831015.1 Picea engelmannii | reverse complement strand
ACAGGCCTCTTCGAGGGGGCAACCTCCAGTCGAGCAGCGCTCTGTTACAATAATCTCCAAGCTAGGGTTTTCATACCCTCAACCCTTATTTATACTAAATATGTCTATTAAGAGAAGCATCTAGAGGAAGATCCTTCTAGAAGTAGAATCTTCTATTAGGTCTTCTTACATCCTCCTTATTCTATTTTATTGAAAGGCCTTATTAATATTGACCTTTATTACATCCGAATACATTGATCTACCTTTGTGCGGGTTATGACCTTAACAATCTAATACATGAAGATTTTTGTGATCCAATGCCAGTCAAATCTCTAGGAGGTTCTCTTTATTATGTAACTTTTATAGATGATTACTCAATAAATACTTGGTTATATCTCTTGAAGACAAAGGATGAAGTTTTCCGGAAGTTTCAAGAATTCAAAGTAGAAATAGAAAACCTCACAAGCAAGAAAATCAAGAATTTGAGAGTAGATAATGGAGGAGAATACACATCCAAGGAATTTGTTTCCTTTTGTAAATCAGTAGGGATTAGGAGGGATCTAACCGTTCCTCATAATCCTCAACAAAATGGTGTAGCAGAAAGAAAGAATAGATCTATTGAAGAAACCTTGAAGGCACTAATGAATGATCAAGATTTATCCATGTATTTATGGGGAGAAGCAATCATGGCAACAATATATGTTCAGAATAGAAGTCCCCACCACATATTGAAGGATATGAATCTAGAAGAAGCCTTCTCAAGAAATAAACCTAATCTAGAAAAATTAAGAATCTTTGGGTTCCCTGTTTACATTCATATCCCCAAGGATAAAAGGAAGAAATTATAACCCTTAGGAAAGAAGGGAATATTTGTTAGATATAGTGAATCCTCCAAATCCTACATAATCTATATTCCAGATCAACATAATATTGAAGTCAGTAGAGACGTAAACTTCAATGAGAAGATGGCTTTTAAGAAATCTATAGAAGAATCCATGGAAAAAGAATATGAAGAGCCTAAATAAGAAAGCACCTGTCTTCCAGAAAGTCATAATGAATAACCAAAACAACTTGATCATCCGATGAAACCATATGAACCTATTGAATCGGTCATTGTACCCAAAACCAAAAAACAACTAGCTTGGCCTGAAGCTACTCTACAAGAAGCAGAAAGACTCAAAGCTCCAAGTGGCACTTTCAAAGAAAGCAAGAAGCCCAAAAGCTTCTCCATCAATGCAACGTATATGAAAAAACTTATAAATGAAGAACCCACCACATTTGAAGAAGAAGTTCAAAAGAAACAGTGGAAAGAAGCCATGACAAAAGAATATCAATCCATCATGAAAAATGATGTGTGGGAAATCATGCCTAGACCCAAGAAGAAATCAATGGTAACTTCAAAATGGGTCTATAAGATCAAACGTTCAGTAGACGGAAGCATGGACAAATACAAGGCAAGGTTCGTAGCTAGAGGGTTCTCCCAGAAGGAGGGATAAGATTATGATGAAACTTTTTCTCCTATTGCCAGATATACTTCTATTACATCCATTATATCGCTTGTTGCTTCCATGGGATGGAGTCTACATCAAATGGATGTAAAGACATATTTTCTCAATGGATCAATTGAACAAGAAGTGTACATTGAAAAACCTAAAGGTTTTGAGGTACACTCCAGAGACACTCATGTTTGCAGATTAAAGAAATCCCTGTATGGACTCAAGCAAGCTCCAAGAGCTTGGTATGCCAGAATTGGGAGTTACTTATTAAGACTTGATTTCTCTAAGAGTTATGTACATCCAAATCTCTACTACAAGGTTGTGAACAATGCACCTATGATTCTATTGTTGTATGTCGACAATTTATTCTTGACAGGTGCATAATCTCTCATCACCTAGTGTAATAAGGAATTAACTTCTGAGTTCGATATGAAATATCTTGGTCTCATGCACTACTACTTGGGACTAGAAGTATGGAAAAAGCATGGTGAAATATTCCATGGACAAGGAAAGTATGCAGTGAAGATTCTTCATAAATTTGGAATGATGGATTGCAAATCCATGGTCACTCCTACGACCACATATATAAGAAAAATAAGAGACTCGGATTCTAATCCAGGAAACCTGTCCCTATATTGGAAATTGATTGGGTCGTTAATGTATCTAGTGAATAATCGACCATATATTTGCTTTGTTGTAAACACTTTAAGCTAGTTCCGGGTGGAACCTAGACATGAGCACTGGATAGCTGCAAAACATGTTCTAAGATATATTTGTGGGATGCTAAACAATGGTTTAAGATACATCTCATCCAGTGATATACAACTTCATGGATTCACAGATTTAAATTGGGCATAGAGTGCAGAAGAAAAATGTAGTACTTTAGGGATGTGTTTTAGTTTGGGCTCTGCTATGATATCATGGGACAGCAGGAAACAAAAGTCTGTCACACTCAGCACAATTGAATCAAAATATATCGCAACATGTGAGGCATGTACTGAATAAGTATGGTTGAGGAAGTTGATTTCTGGATTATATGATCAGGTACCAGATTCGACCGTAATATACTATGACAATCAAAGTTGTATGAGGGTATCAAAACACCCAGTGTTTCATGATCGGTTGAAACATATTAAGATCAAATACTAATTTATTCATGATAAACTCCAGGAAGGAGAAGTGAAACTCCAATATATATCCATAGATGAGTATGTAGTAGATATTTTGACAAACCCTTTGTTGAGGATAAGTTTTGCATACTTAAGGGAAAAAATGGGGCGTGTGGAGATAACTCCCTTAGCTGAAAGGGAAGAGATGGATTCCTAGGTTGGGAGGGAGCACTGATATGTTATTGATTCTTGGTAAGTCATTTTCCAATTTGGAAAATGGTCCAGTATGGGCATTTCCTTTCCATTCTGGAAAGTGGTTTGAGATTTTTGAAGAACATGCATTTTTTAGTTCGAAAAATGGTCCAGATCGGATAATCGTTTTCATAATGAAAATGGTATGATAGATTGTTGATGTACCATAGACAATGATTCCCCTTGTGGCCAATGTAGGGTAATGGTCTAGGAAAATCATTCTTCTTGGAATTCAATCTGAGTAGTGGTCAAGTAGAATGGTCCACCTCATTGGGAAGTCTTCTTTTGAAGTTCACAGTTGTGAGCAGTTTTGAAGAATGGTCCATTTTGGAGGTTGGTGCAGGATAGTCATTTCCATTAGGAAATGGTCCAGACAATCATTCCCTAGGGAAGACTCATTCTATCCAGGTTTCACTGTGATTAGTGCCAGAGGAATGGCCTAGTTAGGTGAATGGTCCAGGTTCATCGATTAGGGAAAGGCATTCCCTAAGGTCATTCTCTCTAGGTTGCACTATGATTAGTGCCGGAGGAATGGCCCAGTTAGGTGAATAGTACAGGCTAAAAAATTAGTGACAATTATTCTTCTATGCTTGGGAAGAATAGTCCAAACAACACATGATTGATGTTTTACTTCCCGAGGGTAGATTCTCTTCCAAATCTCATAGATATGAGTGGAAGAATGGCCCATATGACTTAGTTTGTATCATGATATTGGTATATAGGTTGATATCAGATGATATGATTGTTGTGGAGATTGTATGTCTCTAGACAATAGTTGTATGCTATTGTGGTGGATGTGTTCCACTAGTTGTGACTATGTGTCACTGGTTAGTAGTTATGTGCTATGAGGTGTGGTTGTGTACAACTGGATAGTATTTGTGTACTACTATGGATAGACACAATTGTGTTCTATTGGATGGAATTGTTATGATTTCCATGAATACTATCTAGTTGGATAAGCGATGATGGTGCTTGTGATTTGATCATGAAATAGCATGTGTGGCTATGATGATGCTACCGGTTGAATGGTTTGTTTGTTCTCAAGAACATTTCCTTTAATAACTCCCTAGCTAGGAGGCATTGTTGATATTATGGTAGTTGCGGGAGGTGTTAGCCTCCACATGTAACCTTTGACGAGACTAGAATATTCTGGGAAGTAAGAGAAACCCTAAAGCTTTGGATAATAACCCTAGAAGACAAGTCAACGTAATAGTATAAATTAATATTGAGTTATTATCTCCCAGGAGGATAAGTCAGCCCAATCAATTAATATGGAGTAGTATAAATAAAGGGAGCTAGATCTGATTTGTCACTCACTCACTCATAACTACATAAGGAAAAGAAGTGCACATGAGTGAACAAGAACTACAACTACTGCAATAGTGACTTTGTCTTGGGTTATTGGTTTGGAATTTCTTCTTGGTCTTTAGTTATCCTTTCTTGGTGCTCTAGCCTTGGTTGGCTATTTGCTTGCTACCAGAATTATTCTATCTATCAAAATTAAGGTTCTCGGGAGTGGCCTTTGTGCCTATGGTTGGGTGACAATATTGCTATATTGTCTATGGTGAAACGAGCACACCCATTTTTCTAACATCCATAACCTTAGTAAATGTGGTCGCTTGAGGAAATACATTAATGCAAAAGAAAAATAATTTACATGTGAGTTTTTGTTATGATATTTTTCCCTCGTGACCTTGGGTCATGTCACAATAGAGATTGACCATGTAAAAGACAAAAACCTAACCCACATACAATGATGCTATGAAAATAATAAGTACTTTAAGGAGATAGAGTGAGAGGTAGAGAAGGAGATGACTTACACCTTGTATCCTACATCATATGTCGATCCTCTCTCTCCACCTTCGATGTTTCTCTTGATCCCCACTGGTATGAAACTATAAAAGAAGAAAAAAACTTTGTTGCAAAAAGGTAGTTATAGATTCCAATCATACGTATAACATGCAAATATTCATTGAAGTAGATCTAATGAATTTTCTCAAACAACTGATCCAATAACATAAACCATTAGAAGAGATCAAGTAAGAGTATTATCTTCCCAAGTCGGGCATACCCATGATTAGGAGTGATGTAAGAATGGCCTCCAACTCAAGTACATTGTGGATCCATGGCATATATGAAAGTATGACTGATGTCCATGGTCACAAACAATGCATAGTGGATCCATGTGATGTAGAAATCAACAAACATGGTCACGAAGAATACACAGTGGATCCATGCCAAAGTAGATCATAGACATGAATGGATACACAATGGAGCTATGTCTCAAAATCAAAATTAGAGGATATATGGAACCAATGGAGTGAGCAAACTGATCCTCTGCACATACCAATGTCTGAGGGGTGGTACAATATATGTCAGGTAGGAGCACAAAAGATGTGATGTTCATACTTCACCCATAGTCTTCAAAAAAATACGCCATGGTACAAGTATACACCATGTCAATAGATGTGTTGGAGTTGAACAAAGTGAGACACTGTTTCATTACCAGTCATTAATGTATACCATTAATAAATGTGAGACAACCCATCGATTACAATAATGGCCATTAAGGTACCATGGTACAATATAACAAGTGTGAATAAATGAGTTGATGTCGAACACCTGGTAGAATCATCGATCATGGAGAATTGATGTATTTCCACTTTCAATAGTGAGGGAGCCTTCCATTGATGACTAGAAGCCCCAAGGTACCAAATATAAATCTATATCTTTGTCCTAGAGAAATATGTGTTGAAGTCGATAGGAAGAGATCTGCTGGAAGGAATTCATTAAGGAATCCTCCATCATCCAACACGAGGGGTTGTAGAAGGCCAAATATTTGGAAGGACTCAGACAAAAATATTGTAAGGACCACGTTGTGGTACAAATCCAACATGCACCAAATGGAATAGTGCATGACAGAGACTCTATGAATAGTATCCAATAAGGGAGACTACCGAAAAAGACAAGGAATCCAACAATGGGGTCAAATGGAAACCAAGGTACTGCACGAATCCCTATGTGTGATGATTTTTGTTGATGTTGAACACAAGGTAAACCACTCTGCCAGTGAACAATGATTCTTTGTAATATGTTGAGTGCAAGGTTACATATCAATGATTTAAATAGGCCCAGGGTTCAACTCTAGGTCATGCTCTCATAGAAATATGTCGGAGTCGATAAGAGCAAACCCGACAAGAAGAAGTAAATGGGGACCTTCTATACTAGCAGGAGTGAGAAACAAAGATACTTGTGATGATGAGAAATACTTGATTGACATGGGAAGGATGACTTGAAAAGTCAAGAATTTTTGCAGAGTGGATGAATCAGGTTGAAACTTCCCTGGAACAAATGAACAACACATTATGTGACTTAGGAAACATGACTATAAACTGGGATACATTTGTGATATGAGAGGAATCCACAAATTCTCCATATGGTTGGAAAAATAACCAACCAGAGGAGATTATAGTCAACAATGAGAAAGAGTCTCCTAAAGCCATACTTAACCCAAAATATTGAAACATTGACTTAACGATTGTGATTCTTTCAAGGGAAACAAGACTACTGCCAACAAAAGAGATAGACACTTTCCGTCTCTTTTTTTTTTTCCGGTATTTTTCATATTATTAAAGCTTGAAAAAGAATAAAGAATGATATAGTATAGTGGATGAAACGAGTGTTGTGGGCAAGCAAACTAGTTCCAAAGTGCAAGGAACATACCTATGCTCAATGTAAGGAATCATGTGCAATATAAGGACACTCAGGGGAATGTCTCCTCCAGGGATAATGGTGTTGAGTCGCAAAGGCATAAATTGAAAGGCTAGCAACTGGTATGAATTTATAAGAAAATGGTTCAACAAGAGAAAGTTGAAGTTGACATTAGGCATAAAAGAGTGAGTGGTTAACATGCAATGAGATTAAAACTCAAACACATAAGTGATGTATCCCCATAGGTATTGGCATGAATGATATTGAGGAGAAGATATGAAGCTTCAACGAAAGTCATGGCAGGACTAAAAGGGCTCTTAAGCCTACTGAAGCAATTGCAACATGGGTTTCAAAAAGGCGAGTAAGGTACTAACTAGGAAACCCATGGAGAGGTAAGCTCTACCATTCGTAAGTGACACCTTTAAGCAATGTGAAGGTATAATTTCATAAATGAATGGAGTGGATCCTATGGAAGATATGTGATTAATTTGGATAGATGCATATTGTAGGAAAAATGAAACCTACCCTACATGCCAGTAAGAAACACAAAATGTGTTGACAAATCTAAATAAATTCCAACATAATTAGCATGTATGAGAGGGATTCATGTCAGTAATGGCCAAAAAAAGGATGAGAAGAAGATATGAGGCTTCAACAAAAAGTCATGGCAGGAATAAATAAGAGTCCTAAGCCTAATAGAAAACTTGCAGCATGAGCACCATAATGCAAATAAGTTATAAAATAAGATGCCCATGGAAGGTATGCTCTACCAAATGAATTATGACACTTCTAAACATCAAGGAAGGTTCCTTGTCGCAACTCAGTGGGGTCAATCCTAAGGAAAAATGAAACAAGAAATGGATAACGCAAAAATTCATGGAGGGGAAAATCTAATCTATATGCTAGTTTCAAGATCATTACCTATCAGAACGGATCGACCTGGAACGAAAAGGTACCAAAGAAAATTTATACAAAGTGTTGTATATAAGACCAAAAAAACATAGCCAGAAGTTAATAAGTCCAATATAGAAATGTTTGATAAAAACATGTGCCATGGAATACAGAACTTTGAAAAAAAGAAACCCTAAAAGTAAAATATGTATAGATGACCACACAACCATGTGGCTTATGCATCATAGTTTTCTAGGTACAGTCCATTGTTAGGATCAAGCCAAAGGTTTCGTTTGTAACTAACCAATAAAGCTTCCAGTTCAGGAAGAGGTCGAGGATCCATAATCATATCTTCAAGGATAGCCTCATTTGAAGGAAACTCAACATCCATGAAATTGGGGCTCGACAACACACAAATACTAGGTCTCTAGGTATCACAAACAGTAATATCAAACTCAAAAGGAAACACCATATTACTCGGGACAAGAGGAGAAAACAAAGTCTTATGTGGCCCTATTGGATACAACATCTAATCAATTGTCGAGACCTTGTCTTGAGAAGGTGAACATAATTGTAAATATCCTTTCTCAGAAGAAATTAAACACTGAGAATAAGACGCCACATAATTCACCCATGGCAGCGAAGAGTCTACTTGAAAACTAGGAACACATAAAGGGGAAACCTGACCTAAAATCAAACTAAGATGGTGATTATCAGATGAAATTTGATCAATAATGAAAATTATTCCATTGTGAGGGAAATGCATCACACGAAAGAGTGTAGATACCACAACCTTCATCGCATAAATATAATCATGCCCAAGAATCATATTGAAGTCTAAAGGGCCTGACACCACTAATAGATCGATTAGAAAATTCTTCCCACATAATGTGATAGGAAACTGAGGAAGAATCCCTATGCATTCACTAGGTCTTCTTTTGAAAGCTAGAAGCTCACTAGTAGCTGACACAATCTTGGGAGAACCCAAATATTTCCAGGTTGAGGAGGATAAAATACTTGCAAAGGATCCTTCATCTACAACACATCGAAGAACACTTTTTAGCATAGATTCAACTAGAACCGTTATCTGGAAATATGTAGAAGAAGAAAGGTGAGGCTCCATAAGATTATTCCAATCAAAGGAAACCATCCTAGGACTTAGAGGGAGCATACTCAAAGATATTGGAATGTCCCCTTATTCAAAAGGTACTGAATTGGAAATGATAAAGACATAGTCAAAATACACATCACTCCCTGAAAGGAGAGTGGGATTGATCGAATATTGTGTTGGATTGAACACTTTGGAAGACTTATCACTCTAAAAGAGAAGAGTGGGATCAGTCTAATATTTCATCGAATTGACCACTTTGGAAGACTGGTCACTCTTCGAGAGAAGAGTGGGATCGACCGAAGATTGCATCGGATTGACCACTTTCTCAACCACTAGTTAAATAGGATGTAAGAAATCATGGTCAATAGATGCATCATCCCCCAAAACAAGAGTAGTATCCACTGAATATTGCACAAGAAAGACCAATTCATCAACCAATGATTGAATATATTGTTGAGAAACTAAAGATGACTCAGAACTAGAAGGGCCTTCAAACAAGGACCACACTCTTCATATCACTTGAATATCAGGGCACAAATGAGTAAGGTGGTCTCCCTCACAAATATTACAAGGGAACTCGGGCTTACGTCCTATACGTCTAGGATCCTCAACAATATCAATGTCCCCAATGTGACTTGTAGAGGCTAGGTGTTGATCTCCAACATGACTTGAAGAGGTTGGTGAGATTTGTCCAATATGACTAGAAGTGACTAGACTCTTTCCCCTAGCATGACTTGCAGAGGCTAGTTTCTTGTTTCAACATGAGTCATATAGGTTTTTGATAGGTCTCCAACATGATTGACATATGCTGGTGAACTAATTCCAGTATGACTCGCAGTGACTAGACCATTTCTTCCAGTGTGACTCACATTGGTTAGTTTCTTTCCACTGGAATGACTAGGAGAGAATGGGTGCATGTCTCCAACATGACTAGAAGAGGTTGGTGACTTATTTTTCTTACTCTTTCTCTTCCTATTCCTTTTATACCTCTGGTTACTAGTACTAAGACTTTCACTAGAAGAGGGAGAAAAATAAGGAGTACAATTCATTGGTGCAGAAGGTAAAGGATCAACATCCATTTGATGCCCATGACATAAAGTGCTTATCTAAGAAGCATCAAAATATTTTGGAAAGTGTCCATCAAGGGGGAACCAACATTTACAAAGAAAGGAAAAGTGAAAGAATCACCTTAGGTAGGGGTACCTTTATTGGTATCTACTATCTCTCTGTAATTTCCTTGGCTGAGGAGGAAATAGGTACAGGAGTAACCTCAAACCAAATTGGGGCTGGAAGTTATCCCTTCAAACCATAGGGGGCTCTCTCTCTTCAAGTCAATCATTGAAAGGATTGGTTTGGTTTAACTCAAAGGCTCGATCTCTAAGATAAATGAATTTATAGGGTTGGTGGCAATATGAACAAAAAATACATTGGGCTATGGAGTCACTAAACTTGAAACTCAATAAAAACTTGTTGGATACCTGGTAGATTCAAGAAAGGACTGAACAAAAGAAAGATAGAAAGTAATATTTAAGCCAACTAGATATATTGTAGACAACAAGTTACAGAGAAAAGAATAATCCTTCAAGGCATCTAACAAGGATGAATCTCAAATAAATTATAGTAGAAGTACAACTCGAACTACATGGAACATAACATGTGATAAAGATGAATTATGATACATATATTTCACATCAACATAGAGAAGAAACAATAAAATATCAGGTATAAAACCTAAAATCAAAGACTAAGGAATCACATGAATAAAATATAACAATCACATGTATCTTTGTGTTCAAAACTCAAGGACTTCTGATCCAACAAATTTTTCATTAACAACAAGGAAAGATTGTAATACGTTCAATAGTATTTCTATACACACTTGTCAACCATTTAGTTTTCATCATTTCCTAAATATATACAAAAAAAATATGTCTAAAGTATCAAATTCAGATTCAACTATGATCCTATGATAGTGCTAATAGTTACACATAATCAACATGAGATCTTTAACAAAATACTAAAAAAAAGGAGTTGACTTGGACTCATTTAATTTAACTACAACGAATTTGATATGACAATAAATGAAACCCAAAATTGTGATTTCTACTACTGATGTTCATAGAATATGAGCTAGCACACTTGTTGAACCATTCAAGCTGAGTTGGAGGTGTTCTAGTCATTTTGTCATTGTTGCGCAACAAGTCCGCCACGCAATCACCACCTACAGGAAAAATGCACCAAAGTTGTGCAACAACAAGTGGTCTGTCATCTCGTGTTTACTTTTGAAAACCCATGAGTAATAGAGCCTCTTTGATAAAACAATATGCTTATGTATGTGAACTTTTGCAAAAAGGAGTCAAAATGGAAAAAACACAAAAATGTGTGAAAAAAGACGCAGTGGCTCAGTTCTCTGCTACTTCAGCTAGTAATTCAAGCTTTCCCTTCTTTCCAATCTCCACCTGTTGCAAAAGTTTCTTGAGGGTCTTGTTATCCTTCCTCAAAATGAGGTTCTATTGATAAAAACTCTTCAATTGTCTTTGTAATGGCAAGGTCCTTCTCACCATTGATGTAACTTTGTCTATTGCAGGTCCATAGTCTCTTAGGTGTTCTACAAACTTCATTTTGGATTCGTTGTCTCTCTCCTTGAGTTGAAATATCACATTTTGTTCTTCTCTAAGATGTTTATTTAGCTTCTTGAAAGTGTGTTTTCCTTCATCATCTTTCTTTTCTGCTGGATGATTATATCCTAGGTTTTCCTCTTGATGTTGCAACTTCCTAGTTGAGGACCTTGTTAAAGGCACACTAGGTTTCAAAATCTCCTCTACTGCTTTCTTTACTCCTTATTTTGGAACCTGTTGGAGTTGATAGTGCTGAAATTTATGCTATCACAGAGTTATCTTTCCTAAAAGCTTCTTCTAGAGACTTCTCTTCAATTATCTATTTTCATGTTGCAACTGTGCTATGACAAAGTGATCCTTCTTCAAATGTTCTTGCAACTCAATAATTGAAGTGTCTCTATCATCTGAGTGGTTTGGTTGTATTAAGGTTTCTAGAGTCTCACTAATTTTATGTGATGTATGTATAATAAGCATTCTCTTTGCTACAGACTTGGTGAGTGGTTTTCTAGGAGATTCAATCACTTCTAGAGAGAATTGGAGTTTCTTCCCTTTCTTTTTATCCTATTGACTTGCTACAGTCTCTTCAATCTCTTTTTCCCTTTTCTTAACATAACTCTCAGGGATTGATGTTCCATTTCTTTCTACTAAGGATATTGCGTTTCTCAAACTTTGTGGGCTCCCTAGGGAATCTACTGTTATTCCTGATGAATTTAGAAAAGACTCCTAAACTCGATTTCTCTTTCTAAGTTATTCCAATAGTAACAGTTTGATCAAAGAAAAATGGAAGAGGCTATCATATCCTTGCTCCTTCCTTAGTTGTACTCTGTCATCCATCCTTCCTATACTTATGAAAAGGTAATATGGTATATTCAAAGGCTTCTTACCAATGAATTTCATTAAGATCCTGATATGGTATTGGTAAACCCTATTAAATCCCCCTTCACATGTAAAAAACCTATGGCCAACCCTAAAAAAAAACCTATGAATTTCCAATAAAAACTCTCTAGGCATGGTAGCTCTGAATTTAGTATTTCTAAATTCAGGCTTCATAAAATCATGATGGAAAGACATATCTAACTACATACCTTTAAAACATTGTTCTACATGAGCAGGTATTTATGTTGCAGTAGCAATGCTATCTTTAGAAACCTGCAACTAGAGGTTGTCCACCTTAGCCTTAGTACCCTCAAAATTCTTTGCAAACTCCCACACCACTTTTTTTATGTACCCCTGAAGTTTTTGACAAAACTTGATGCAACCCACTTGTTCAAAGGATGCTTTGATTGTTGGGTCTGCATTTACCAAATTCAAACCCTGTGACTCAAACCTCACAAAATTACCACCCTTTACATTATTTCTTGTACATTATGGAGTTGTCATGATGCTGGTAGTTGTCAAATTTTGGTACTCTGGATCCTGTGCACAACAAATAAAAATAGTAACCACAGAAAATGAAAATGGTAACCTCTACACAACAAAAAAAAAAAAACCTATGGACAATGTGAAACAATGAAAAAAACATGGAATTTATGCACAACAAATGAGAGTAGCATCTTCTTCGCAACAACTAACAACAACGTCCTTTACGCCTTTTCCACAACAATGAACAGAAAAAGGATTTTGTGCAACAAGCTTGACCGAGAAGTTTTGAAATTTTGGATGAAGAGAAACGATTTCTTGATGCCTTATTTACTTGGAAGGAGAATAAATTTGAAACATAACATCAATTAAATCATGAATTATTCCATCATACCTTGTCGTACCTTCATACACAACATTGGGACATTGTACAACAACTTGCGTTGCGTAATGGTTTTCTTGATGATGCCACATGTCCTTGATATATTTGATTTCATGAAATCATTAGAACTTTGACAAGACTGACTCTGATTGTATTGAAATGACATCATGACCCTTTAATGACATGAAAACCCACATCTTGGTACAAAAACCATAAGTTAGATGGTTAGAAAAGAAAACCCAACCCATGACAAATAAACCTATGACTCATGATTTAAGAAAAAATCATACAATGTTCTTATTTAACCCAAGACATGAATTTAACCTATAATTTTATTCAAAACCTAACAACCTATTTATAGGACACTAACACAGGCTCCAATGGGGATGACGTCCTCCGTGTGAGGTGCCAAATAATAGATAGACTAGTAGCCTTATCCATTGGGCTCTTTATTTTCTACCAAAATGACTCAAACTGACTTGATATTTTATGTACAAACACACTTGGCATTACTCATCAAACCTTAGGGCCTTCTCTTTGGGCTTCAAATTTGTTGAGTAGCACCCAAAATGAAAAATACTAAAGAAACTGAATATTTACAATGCAGTGAAAAGACAAATGAAATGCTTTAAGTAAAATAGTGCTTGAGAAACTTGCCATTAATAGGTCCTCCACTAATGTCTTCTCCATTGAGCTCCTATAATAATAATTCATTATTCCCATGATATGCTACAACTTTGTATGTCCTCTTCCAAAGATTTCCAAATTTAGAATGTTTACCCTTGTCTTCAATTTTTGCATCCCATTTTAAAACCAAAATTTTCATCTGAAAGTCATCAACCTTAGTTATCCTATCAAAATTTTTCTTCATTTTGTCTTGATATAGCTAACCATTCTTAAAAACATATTCTCTCATTTGATGAGCATGAACTAACTGACTTATTCTTCTCTAAACGTCATTTGGTTCAACATCTACTTCTTGCAACAACTTCATGACTGGAAATCCAATACAAGTAGGAAAAACTGCCTCTGTACCATAAACAAGATGGAATGGAGATGTGCCAATAGACTTCTTTGTACTCACTTTGTTTTCCCAAAGTGAAAAAATTAGATTCTTGTGCCAAGATTTCTTGTTTTCATGTAGTAACTTTTTTATGATCCTGATCAAAATCTTATTAGATGATTCGACCAAACCATTACCTTGTGGGTAATAGGCTGTAGAGTGAATGAGTGTGATACCATAATTAATGCACAATTCAACTATTTTCTTAGACTTAAAAGCAACAATGTTATCTGTAATAATCATTCTTGGACAACCAAACCTTGAGAGTATGTTTCTTTCCAGGAATTATATGATGACTAAATCAGTGGCTTGACGAGTAGGTACAACTTCTATCCATTTTTTGAAATAATATGTGGCTATTAATATACATTTGTGTTGAGTTGAAGATGAAATATGTACTTCCCCTATGAAATCCAAACCCCATTGTTGGAAAGGGGATTCTACATAAACCGGTTTCAGAGGAAAATGTAGAAGCTTTCTTTTTCCTTCAAAAATCTGACATTCATGGAAAGTGGAAACCTTATTATATACATCAACAAATATGGTAGGCCAATAGAAACCTGATATCATAATTTTATTAACTGATGTCTTCGAGTAATGATGACCTCCACAGTCCCCTTCATGAAACTCTTTCATGGTTTGTTGAGATTCAACTTCTGTAAGCAATTTCAATAATACTCCACCCATATCTTTCCAATAGAGGGAATCATTATGCATGAAAAAATTTATTTCCTTTTTCTTCAAAAATCGGGCTTTAGTTTTTGACAATTCAGGAGGGGCCTACAAATTTTGTAAAACAAAGATGATGTAACTATACCAAGATGAATCCAAAAATTTATGACTTACCTAAGGAGGGGCTTCTTCTTCTATATATTGTGAGAGATCAACAATAACATTTACTCCCAATAACTCAAAATTTGATTGAGTCATCATTTGAGAAAGTCCTTGTCCTTTGATTAATTTCGTAGGCTTAATTTCCACATCATATTCCAACAAGGCTGCAATCCACTTACCTCTCTTGCCCTTAGGATCAGTTTGAGTCAAGATATATTTCACAACACTATTTGGAACATATGCAAGGACATGAGAGTGTAAAACATACATCCTGAATTCTCTCAAAGCCTTAACTAAGGCATATGATTGTTTTTGCATAAAATTGTACTTAAAAGTTGAATATATTAAATACCTACTAAAAAAGACAATAGGTTGTTGTTGGTTCTGATCATTTTTCTACATTAATACTCCGGCTATAGTGTGCTCTGAGGCAAAAGAAAAAACAATAAAATCCTTTGCAAAATATGGGCTGATCAATACAGGAGATTTGGTTAGAGATTATTTCACCTCTTCAAAAAAATGTTTTACATATGTTTTCTATTTTACTTCATTTCCTTTCCTCAGCATATTTGTGATATGCTTTATTATTTCAACAAGGTTAGGGATAAACCTTCTTAAAAAAATTACCCTACCTAAAAAGGATTGTACCCCTTTTTTGCTCCTTGGAATACTGATTTTCTTTATTGCAGCCACTTTGTTAGTGTCAATTTTGATCCCATCTCTTGAAATAATGTGCCCGAGATTTTACCTTCTTTCACAATAAAAATTGACTTTTTGGGGTTGAGAGAGATCCCAAATTTTCTTCATTTTTGAAACACTTGTTCCAAATGCTGCAAATGTTCACTGTTAGAATCTAAATACAAAGCTATATCATCCAAGTAAATCACAATGAATTTATCTTTCTCCTCAACAAATGTTATGTCCATATCCCTCTAGAAAGTTTCCCTTGCATTCATGAGTCTGAAAAGCATATTAGCATACTTGAAAGTTCCCCATAGGGTTGTAAATGCTATCTTCTCTTTGTCATCTAGGTGCACCATAATCTGGTTGTATCCAAAAAACCCAACCAACATTGACATTCTCTGGGAATCCACAATATTTTGTAGGTTGTGATCCATTTTTGGAAAAGGATAATTGTCTTTAAGAGAAACTCTATTCAAATTTCTAAAATCTATACAAAGCCTTATTTCTCCATTTTTTATTTTTGACGGGTACAAGGTTAGCTATCCATTTGGAGAATCTCAAAGAAGCAATTATCCTGGCATCAAATATTCCTTATTTCTTTCTCAATGAGTGGCAACAAGAGTGGATTTATTCTTCTTAATTTTTGTCCGAAAGGTTTCTGATATTCTTTAATTGGTATTGTATGTTGAATGATTCCTTTATCATAAACCTTTAAGTCTTCATAAATCCAAGCAAACACATTAGAAAATTGTCTCATTAATTCGAGATATTTCTTTCTGTTTTCAAAGGACAAGGACTTAGACAACTTGACAATTTTAGGTTCTTAATATGTCCCTATATTAAATTCATCAACCTCAATTTCATTTGGAATTAACCTGGGATTTTTAGCCACATCATTTTCATTAAACAATTTTTCAAGAGGCACAAGACCCTTCGGAATTGTATTGTTCTTTAGTTGAATAATCTCCCTTCCTGCTATCTGATTTAGATACCCATCTGAGACTGATACGAGATTTTCATCTTCATCTTCATCATAAATATTTTCTTCAGCGATTTGGACATTTTCATACTCTTATTTCGACTATAGAAACCTGATAACCAGTTTGTCATCTTCAAATACTTGCCAGTGTTTGACATTATTTGGAATAGATGGCCTGTGTTTTACTTCAATTTCATATTTCTTATTTGGATAAATTGGAAGTTTAAAAATGTTTTCTGATGTGGCAAGAGCATCTGCAATCCAATTTTGTTCCCGTGATACTACTAAAATGTTATATTAAGAGAAATATTCAAGAAAATCCAAGACCAAATTCCTATAGGTTCTCATTCTAGGATGCATTGTTTGATATGTACCTTTAATATCATTGATTATAAGCTCATAATCTTCATGCACTGATATCTTCTTAGCCTTTAAATCCTTTAAAAAACCCAATCCTAAAATGAGAGCTTCATATTCAGCCATATTATTGGTGCAATCAAAAGATAATTTATAAGAACACAGTTTTGAAGTAGTATCAGGTGAAATGATCCAAACACCAGCTCCTGCTCCCTATTTGTTGAATGCCCCATCAAAATCCATATTCCACACACCTTCATCCTCTTTATTGTTTTGTTTTGAAACTTATCTTTTTTTTTTATCCTTTGAAACAATTTGATCATCTTCTTCAAAACATAAATCATTATAGAATATAGAATATCCAATGTCAGTCTCAATTGAGTAAATAGGATGATTGTTGGGTTTATCTTTTCTTCTCTCCATGTATTACAAATGAACCTCCCTGTATAACCTTCTTTCCTGACCGAAGATTGGCACCGTGGAATAGGACATGTACATTTGCAAGGTACCCTTGAGTTTAGTAGCCCATGATCTTGATAGTAACATTCCAAATTTAGGAGGAATGTCTGCAACAACTACATCCATTATCATAGTTTCTGATGGGATCTGAGCTAAAGTAACAACAATATCTTTGATTAAACCCTCACATTTCACCTTTCTTGAATCAAAAGAAAAACGATCCTTATATGGTCTAGTGATATCCAAACCCAACTCTTCCATGATCACCTTTGGCATCAGGTTGTGAGATTCTCATGAATCTAACATTGCATTATGAAGAGTTACATTATGGATATTTAAGCTAACATAGAAAGGAGGCACAACATCATTATTGCCACTTTCCTCAACCCAGGGACTAAATAAAATAGTAGGATGGTTATCTTGTACATTAAGGGTGTATGACGTATGTTCCATTTTAATCATCTTTACAATCTAACTTTTGTATTCCATATTTTTTATTAGCTCATTAAAAGGTACATAAATCTTAATTTTTTCCATTTCATTTTCAAAATTAAAAGAGGGTTGAGATTTTTCTACTTGTTTTAGAATTGCTTCTCTTCTTACCTTTGGAACATCTCTAGGAGGATATTATTTCTGTTTTGGAGGATATTATTTTTTTTTTCTTTTATTTGATGTATCCTTCTTTGGAAAAACCATTTCTTGATGACTAGAAGAGGGCATGTTAGCTCTAGGATCCTTTGGAGTACTTGCTGCAATTTTCTTATTCCTGAGGTTATATTGTTTTTGGAATTCCATGATGGCATTCTAATATATTTTCTTGTAATCCTCTTTCTCCTTTAATTCCTCATTTTGCATAAACATATCATTTTATTATTTAGTTAAGTAAACGTGTGACCCTTCTAGGCCAAAACAAAGAATATCTTCAGGAGGTTCCCCAAACAAATATCCAGCATAAATATTTTGGAAAAGAGGTCTAATTGGCTGATAAGATGGAATCCTTTATTCTCTTTGTCTTATCTGAGGAACTGGAGGTCTCCTAAAATTTTTATTTCTGTCTTGAAGGTCATGGGGCCTATCATCCAATGACAATTTCTCTACCAATTTCTCCATAGTCTTTACCATTAAGTCAAAATTTTCATTTGAACCTTGAGAAGTAGAAGGTATTGTTTATTCTTTAGCTTTATTTACATCAGCTTCTATTTGGAGCTTGATATTCCATGATGCAACTAAATTCACTTCCACTTCAATTGCATCATTCATCATATCAGTGAGAGAAGTGGACCTTCTTTCTCTTAGTAACAAAGAAAATTCACTCTCGAATGCATCAACATAATGGAGTTGAGAAGCTCTTGGGGAGGATTTACCTGATCAGGAATGGAGTTATAGACCTTCATAAATCTACTAGAAAACTCATGTATTCTCTCAACATGGAGTCTCTTTAAATGGTTGTATTGTGTCAATAATTGAAAAGGGTTTTTCTTACTCCTCCATCTCTTGAGAAAAAGAGTTTCAAAATTTTCAAAGTTAGGAATGTTATTCGTTGAGAGAGATTTAAACCATTTCCTAACTTATCCTGAAAAAACTTGTGGAAATAACCTTGTCTTAACATCGTCATCATCTACTTCTTCAAGATCTATGAAATCAATGAATCTATCTACATGTTGTTGGGGTGTTACATCCCCTTGTGCATCAAATTGTTTGATTCTTTGTGCATAATTCTGTGGTAGATCATGAAGTGCGGCAGTGAGGACTAATGGGGAAAATATTGCTTCCATAACTTTAGGAGGAATTTGACCTGACAATATGATGTGACTAGGAATTACTATAGCTTGGATAGGAACAACAAGAACACAGGTTTGAAATTTCTTTTCATCAAATAGAATTTCAGTCAAATCAAATTCTGACTTAAATCTAAACAAGGATTGCTCAAATTTAATATCAAATTCAAGTTCATCAATGATTTTTAATCCACCTTTATGCAATAACAAAACTCTATCTAGAAAAATGTTTGATTGAGTTTCTTTTTTGTTAATTTTGTGCATAATTCTTTCTGGGTTGTCGATGTCTTGTGGAGGATTTGGATCTGGATGATGCCTTGTGTATTTTCCTTAGGTAGTCAAGATTCTATAACAAAATTTATCTTTAGCAACTGATCTTCAAATTTGGAGTCACCATAGTGAAAATTCAGCCAAATTTGTATCCATTTCACTGTCACTCTCAGGGACCAGTTTTAGAAATTTTTGTTGTTTTCCTAGAGAAAATTTTACCTTCGGTCCCTAACAATAACACCAAAATGTTATCTCTTTGTAATTTTCTTTGCTAAGGAGGAAATAGGTACAGGAGTAACCTCAAACCAACTTAGGGTTGGAATCTATCCCTTCCAACCAGAGGGGGCTCTCTCTCTTCAAATCAATCATTGAAAGGATTGGTTTATTTTAACTCAAAGGATAGATCTCTAAGATAAATGAACTTATAGGGTTGGTAAAAATATGAACAGAAAGTACATTGGGATATGGAGTCACTAAAGTTGAAAGTCAATAAAAACTTGCTAGATACATGGTATATTTAAGAAAGAACTAAACATAGGCAAGATAGAAAGTAATATTTTAATCCAACGAGATATATTGTAGACAACAGGTTAGAGAGAAAACAAAAATCCTTCAAGGCATCTAACAAGGATGAATCTCAAACAAATTATAGCAGAAGTACAACTCAAACTACATGCAACAGAGCATCTGATAAAGATGAATTTTGATACATATATTTCACATCAACATAGAGAAGAAACCATACAATATCAAGTATAAAACCTAAAATAAAATATCGAGGAATCACATGCATAAAATATCACAATCACATGTATCTCTTTGGTCAAAACTCAAGGACTTTTGATCCAACAATTTTTTCAATAACAACAAGGAAAAAATATAATACGTTCAATAGTATTTCTATACAAACTTTCCAATCCTTTAGTTTTCATCGTTCCCTGAATATATGCAAAAACATATGTCTAAAGTATCAAATTTGGATTCAAATATGATCCTACGACAGTGGTAACAGTTGCATATAATCAACATGAAATCTTTAATGAACTGCTAAAAAGAAGGAGTCGACTTGGACTCATTTAATTTAACTACAATGAATTTGATATGAAAATAAATCAAACCAAAAATTTTGATTTTCACTATTGATGTTTTTAGGAGATGAGATGGCACACTTGTCAAACCATTCAAGCTAAGTTGGAGGTGTTCTGGTCATTCTATTACTATTTCGTAGTAAGTCTGTTGTGCAATCACTACCTACAAGAAAAATGCAGTAGATTTGTGCAACAAGAAGTGGTTTGTAATCTCATGTTTAGTTTCAAAAACCCATGAGTAATAGTGCCTCTTTGATAAAATAATATTCTTATGTATGTGACCTTTTGAAAAATGGAGTCAAAATGGAAAAGTGACAAAAATGTGTGAAAAAAGTCTTAGTGGTT
>ML790271.1:78626-108158 GCA_009831015.1 Picea engelmannii | reverse complement strand
GTCAGTGCTGGGAGGAGGTTTCCATGGATTTCATCACAGGTTTACCAAAGTCTGAAGGAAAGAGTGTCATCATGGTGATTGTTGATAGACTGACCAAGTATGCACACTTTTGTGCACTCTCTCATCCCTTCAAAGCTAGTACAATTGCCAATGCATTCATGGAGATAGTTCAAAAGCTACATGGCAGCCCAAAGATTATTGTAAGTGACAAAGATCCCATATTCACTGGACATTTTTGGACAGAATTATTTTCTTGTTTGGGTACTCAATTGGCTTATAGCTCATCCTATCATCCTCAATCTGATGGAAAAGCTGAGATAGTGAACAAATTTCTGGAAGTCTACCTTCATTTCTTTGTCTATGACAAACAAACACAATGGTTCAAATGGTTACCCTTGGCAGAATGGTGGTATAACACTTCCTTTCACAATGCAACAAAAATGACACCATTTATGGCACTTTATGGATACCACCCTTCTTCCATCACTTCTTCTCTAAAAGAAAAATATAAGGTTCAAGTAGTGGAAGATCACATCGAGAATCAACAACAAATTCTCCAAATCTTAAAGGACAACCTGACCATGGCAGAAAATCGCATGAAACAACAAGAAGATCAACATCGTAGTGAAAGAAGTTTTGAGGTAGGGGATTGGGTATTTTTAAGACTACAACCATACAAACAGATGTCTCTCAAGCAAGCCAAGAAGGATAATAAATTATCACCAAAGTACTATGGCCCTTATAAGGTGTTGCAAAAGATTGGTACTATGGCATACAAATTGGAGCTGCCTGCATCTTCATCTGTACACCCAGTTTTCCATGTTTCATGCTTAGAGAAGGTTATAAGCGAGAAGATCCCAGTTCAAACTATATTTCCAAAACTTGACGAGGAAGGAAAAATCATATTGGATCCTGAAGCCATCACTGACACAAGAATTCGCCAACTGAGGAATAAATCCATTTCAGAGTATCTCATTAAATGGAGGAAACTACCGGCTGAAGATTCCACTTGGGAAGATGAGTCTTTTATACAGAAGCATCTAGAGTTACTCAAGTGTTGCAGACAACACTTGTCTCAAGGGGAAGGGCATGTTAAGCCCTAATATTGGCTCATTACCCCTTAATTGGGGCATATTATATTAGTAATGTTATTTATTACCCCTTAATTGGGGCATATTACATTAGTAATGTTATTTTATTTATGTCAGCTTTAAGCCATTAGTTGTAATTATACCTCCTAGTCTCCTATATATACCAAGGAGACATTTTCATTTTGAATCACCTTTTACTTGAACATTTAAGTGGGGTAAAAGGAGGTTGCCCCCTCGAAGAGGCTTATTATCTGAAATTATCTCTTTTTCAAGGCGTTGAGTAATTTTCCTGAGGTTTTTCCATGCGATATTGATGTTTGTTTCTTAATAGTATAGTGACAAATCTGAGCAACATAGCTGACTGGTATGTAGAAGCCAATTTTTCATATCTTAGAGTTTTCGGGGCTTCTACTCCCCCACATGCATTGCCATTGTTCATTCCCAACAAGCTCTCTTGTCGTGAGGTTTCTAGGCAAATAGTAATCGGTGGTATAAGCAAGGAGCTTAAGGGATACTCAAAGAAGGTATGACCACCTTTTCCTATTCATTTAAATTCTTATTCTTTATTATATTTCGGGCATGCCAAAGCTGAGGCAGCAGCCCTGGAAGACCTAAATTTGGTCCTCATTGAATACAAGAAGCATGATCCACAAAGGGTCGTGAGAAATCATTTGGCCAGTTGCGGGCTCAAGAGATTTGAGCATGAGAATTCACCCTCGGATGACATTTTCCGAGGCGCAAGGTCCTATGCTGAGATTCTAGCTCGGATATAAACCTTGGCACCTGAGGAAAGAGTCGATGTTAGGAAGTTTTAGGAACATCGACGCAGTTATCTTCCTATAGTGTTGCGGGGTGGGAGTTTGAGTACAGCGGAGGCGAAACAAAGAGATGCCAAAGGCTCTAAGGATGCGACTAATGATCAAGAAAAACACCAGGGTGAGGGAAAGAAAACTAAGAGTCCAAAAGAAGAGATAAATACTCCCGACCCGTCGAAGAAGCAGAGTCCAGCTACTACTCTGGGAAAATTAGTGAAGTAGATTGGAGAACCTATCACATCAGTTACCCCCTTGCAGTCGACTCAGGGAAATATTGATGCAGGATGGATATTCAATGAAGAGTTGAGACCTATAAGAGTAGAAGAACTCCCTCCGAATGAGTTTTTTTTCGGTAAGAAGAGAAAGGCAGTGGTAAAGAGGGAATTCTATCAGGAAGGAGAGTCAACGGCCAAGAAACAAAAAGTTATAACTAATGGAAAAGACAATAAGAATGAACAATTAGCGACTAAAATAGCACGGACATTAGGATCATACGCCACGACAAATCAATTTTCGGCCGGGGTCTTAAAAAATCAGCTGAAATGAAAGAATTGCCTCATCAAGACCATGGAATCTAGACTAGCCACAACGACGGAGACTGCCAAAGACCAGGAAAGTGTAGGTATAGAGCAAGCAAGGTTGGCCGATAAAAATGAGATAGAGTTGCTCAAGACTAAGATCGAACAAGCGCAACTGGTGGTTCGAGATGGTCAGATGCAAGTGAGCTAGCAAAAGGATTTGATCCAATAGCTGTAGGCTAGGGTGGAAATCGCCGAAAGCAAAGTGATAGATATCGGGATGTTTCAGTCCCAGGCGATGGAGATTCGGGGCAGAGTCTCTGCAGCTCAACGAAATTTACTCGGCAAGGTAGAGGAGATTCAAGACAACTGCTTGTTGGTTAATAAAGTTTTGGAGAATTTAAGTTCTAGAGAAAGGGAAGCTGGAGCAGCATGGGTTGCCTTCCAAGGGGTTGTGATAGCCACAAACAATAGGGATTCGGGAAGTACTCCCAGGTTCACCATTTCGGAGCAGACAAAGGAAACATTCTATTAAAGGAATGGGAGCACATCATCGCAGAAGGCAAGCTGCAAGCCAAAAGGGTAACGAATTATTTAGAAGAGTCCTTTAGTTCTATAGATGGCAATCTGCTAGGAATTGATAGCGGAGGTAATGCCGAGGCATTGATTCAGATGATCATGGAAAAAATCTCGCTTGATTTAAAGGAAAAAGATGAAAGAGATTCGATCGAGATCTCCCAAGTGACTATGGCGGACATAGTCCAAATAGATAAATGTATGATTAAACCAAGTGTGCAATTATGCGCTATAGACATCATAGACAGGTAGATGGAAGACAATCTACCACAATTAGCCCGAGATTGTTACTCTTTTGAGGCCAACTATCAAGCAGAACTGTCAAGGCTGATATCTCGACTGGTTGAAAGATGTGTCACCTGTACCAAACACGCGCGAGGACAAACTTCTGGTACCAAGTGAAGACAGAGAAGAAGAAATGTAGTGATTTCTCTCCTCCCTATCATAACTGAAATTTTTGTAACGATTGAGATTCCGTCTTATTGTAAAATTGTATAAATATACCATAGAAAGAAAGAAAAGAGGTTGGACCTTTTTGTGTCGATTGTAATAGAGTTTTTACATTTTGACAGTTAATACAAAGCAAATCTAAAGATTCTCAATTCCGTCATGACTGTGTTATGAGTTCATTTTCTTGTATCTCATATTTCATTTCATTTCATATTCATAACTGATGAATGCTTCGTTATAATTTAGTACGACCACTACTATAGTGAATGAATTTTGGTTTTCTGTAATTGTTTACTGTTTTTCCTTTGTACCAGCTATCAGCAGGTGTAAGACTAGTCAACATTTTCAGAATTCTATATATATTTTATGCTGCATCGGGTTATTTCCTTACATTTTTCCTCTCTTGTTTATACGTGAGATTCTCCTCGATAGGAGCCTTACATCATAGATAGCTAAATGTGTTTCTCCCACCTCATGCATTTTATTAAGATATAACTTAGTTACGGGAAAGAGCCTTTTATTTGCACCTCATTTTATTTCCGAAACCATAAATTCTCTTTTATATGACCAAATTGAGACAACACTTAATTTCTCTCTGAATTTTTTCTTATTTTACTGTTCCTCCATGACTGTACCTATACCAACATAGCCCAATATCGAACCCAGATTATCAAATCAAACGCATATTGCCTTAAACCTTTTCGATACTATTCTCAAAATAGCTACTACCTGGGTTGAACTCGAACGTTCATGGGTGGCGATTGAACATGATATAACTATCTAGGAAAAGTTGGAAGCTAGACAACGCCAATGTAGAAATCTTCCTTAGTTTCCTTTTCCGAAGGTTGATGTTTCCCTCTTCTCCACCCTTTACCCACTTTCGGATGCCTAGACATTGTACTTCTAAGCCTTAAGTATAGACTCTAGAACAACATCTTTTTGGCGCCATTGCTGGGGACAGAAGTTACGAAATCTTTTTCCCTGGGAAAACGACATTTCTTCTTTTCGTTGAAAGTGTTACCCTTTGATAGTGAACAAAGAGTACACACATTTTTAAGTCTTTTCAATCTTTCACTTGGCGACTCCACAAGTAATAAACTAGCATTTGGTCGAAGGAATACCAGACAAAACCTAGATGGTAAGAAGATTACGCCTGTTACCGATCCCGAGAAGATTATTAAGGCGAGAGGCTCTCTTAAGCCAACCGTTGCAGTTTACAAACTTAAAACCCCACAACTGAAGACTAAGAGTTCTTCTGAACCCTCAACTTCACGCAGTCCTCTCTTTGATACTAAAGTTTTAACGCCAAACTGCTCTGAAGTTAGGAGTGAGACTCATTCGAAAATCTCCTTAGTACACAAAGGAAAGGGCCCTCTTGAAAGTTCGCCGACAGTTGACATACCATCTTTCCTTTAGTTAAATTTCCCAACCTCACCAAATTTTGAAGAGTGTGTTACACGTTCAGTTTCCACACCCGTTGGTTCTCCTGATTTCGTCTCTTGCAAATCCAAGGAACCGAGTCCTCGCGTTCTTTATCTTTCCTCGTCAGATTTTCCTCTTCGCGAAGAAAATAAAGATTCACTTTTAATTTTCCGAAACCACCTTTACAACTTTACACAAATAATGATGGCAGCCGCCGAAGGAGGAGGTGGAGGGTTTATAGGAGGAGGTGGAGGGTTTATCGGAGGAGGAGGGGGAGGAGCCCCTCTAGGAGGAGCTGGAGGTCAAGGGTCTACCCCCCCTCCCAGAGTGTTTGCGAAAGATGCAACCAGATATGTCCCCTTAGTATTGCCCGTTCCTCTACATGACCTTCCCGAAAATTACATAATTTTTTTTCCAAAATTCACTGGGGAAGGGGATCTAACCGCGACCAAACACATTAATTTCTTTGATCAATTCGCAGATATCCTAGGTATCAAACATGAAGATGTATATTCAAGGATTCTTGTTCAAACCTTTGAAGGCCAGGTCCGAACTTGGTTTCAGAGTCTACCTGCAGCGTCTATCTTGTCTTAGGATGCCTTAGAAGATGTTTTCCTCAGACAGTGGGGCGAAAGAAAGGACCACTTATATTATTTAACCGAATTTGGGTCTTTAAGAAAAAATAATTCTGAAACAGTCATGGAATTTATTCAAAGATTTAACAAACTCTATAACAAAATCCCAGCCGAGGTTAAACTGTCCCAACCCGCGGCCATGGTAACTTTTGCAGGGGCTTTCGAACTGGATTTCGCAATCCTTTTGCGAGAAAGAAGGGGAGCCACCCTAAACCGAATGCAAGATGATGTTGTAGAAATTGAGTCTAATATGATGGCTTCTAGTAAGCTTAAAGATAAATTATAAACGACAAACCATGAGACTAAACACTTTAGAGAACAAGCAGGTCCATCGGGGTCTAATAGATCCACAGATGATAGGGTAGACGATATGGCCAGAGTAATTAAAAAAATGTCTAATAAAATATATAGAATGGAGCTCAAACAAGCCAAAGCTGATTCTTTCCCCAAAAATGATTTCAAGAGGAACCCCAACCCCTCGAACCAGCAAAGACAAATAAAAAATGAAGATAAAAAAATACAAGCTCCCTTAAAGAACAAAAATTTTATAGGAGCGAACAATTTTCAAGACTTCGGAGATTTGGATAATGATGTCACGAACTTCGGTGATGACTGCACACAACCATATCTGACTCGAGAAGATTATGAAAAATCTCTAAACACACAACAGTCGTCGAATAAGGGTGAAGAAAGTGATCATACTAACCTTTGTGAGTCTCAACAAGAAACTGAGATGATAATTGATGAGATCCAACCCAAGTACAACTTAGATCTAAGAGTAAGCCCACCTCATCTACTCAACCCAAGAAAATCCTCCAAAGAGGTCAATCTTATGAGCCTACTTCGGAAGAGACCTTATTACCCAACAATGAAGCGAAAGTGTTAAGCACACAAGGGTCTGAAATGGGAAAAGTTGAGCTCCAAGCACAAGGGACTGAAACGGCTAATAAAATTATGCCCTCAATCAAGGCCATGAGTAATAAAGCGGTCCAGGCGAATAAATCAGAAAGGAAGGATTCAAAAGTCTCAACCAAAGAAATAGACAAGGTGAGCAGAGCTTTCAGTTTTGAAAACGAGATAAATAAAATTAAGATACCAATCCCTTTGGTAGAATTAGCAAAAAACCCCATTTATCGGAAGCAGATTACCAAAGCGATGGGTGTCTCTGAGCTAGAAATCCATTCTGATGTTTTAAACTTGGAAGATGATAAACCTAACATCACTTTTGGTCCCCATTTTGAAGGGGCCAAAGACACCATTGCTCCCTTTTATATCACTTTAAATGTGTATGATCAATTGCTACATAATTGCATGTTAGACTCCGGAGCCTCCCATAACGTTATGCCTAATATTATTATGGACAAATTGGGTCTCCAGATCACCAGACCTTATGGAGATCTATACTCTTTTGACTCAAGAAGGGTTAAGTGTATGGGGATGATAAAATATTTGGTAGTTACCCTGGCGCAGGTCCCGGTTAAGAGTATCCTGATGGATGTGGTTATTGTAGATATTCCCCCTAAGTATGGCTTACTGTTGTCTAGGTCATGGGGAGCCAAGTTGGGGGGTTCCCTTCAATTGGATATGACATATTCCACAATTCCTGTGTTTGGCGGTCAATTTAATCAGTTGTACAGAGAAACGAGATTAGCATATATGGTAAGTGAGCCTCAAAACCCGAACAATTTCCCTATTTACATTGTGGATCAAGATTTAGGAAATTGTATATTATCTTTCGATGATGGTCTAGATGGTTGTCCAGAGGAAAACGATGTAGAGCAAGAAGAGTCAAGTTATCTGACAGAGGATCTATGTAGCACTGGTGTCTGGAAAATTTATTTCGACGGTGCCTCATCTTGTGAAGGGGCTGGTGCAGGAGTGATTTTATTGGCTCCCGAAGGAAAGTTCGTGGTTCATTTTTCCTACAGACTGCAGTGGGATATAGATTATATAAATAATGTATGTGAATACAATGCGTTGGTCTTAGTATTAGAGGCTACCAAGAAGTTAACGATAAATAACTTAGAGGTATATGGAGATGCAGAGTTAATAGTCAAACAAATAAATCGACAGTACTAAGCCAAGCATCCCAGATTAAGGTCATACAAGAATTGTGCCTGGGATCTCATGGAAAATGTTTTCTTGTCCGTAAATGTCCACTTCATCCCACGCGCAGATAATTTACATGCTGACGCATTGGCTAAAGTAGCTTCAACCTTCTCTCCTCCTATGACATTCAAATTGAAGTATCACATAGAAATCAAGCACAAACCATCTATACTAGACAATATCCAGCACTGGCAGGTCTTTGAGGATGATGAACAAATTAATAAATTTCTTGAAGCAATGGGTGAATTCTCTGAAATGCATGCAGACCAAGAAAATCAAAATGACCCGATATGGATCATGCAAGAAGGGGAAGATCCTAAAGCCTTCCAAGAAAAAATTGTGGATCATCGTATGCTGGTCCTTAAAAATAACCAGATTCTGAAAGGATTGATTCCTTTAGAAAGACTTTTTGATCAGAACGACGTACCTATAAAATCGACTTTACAACCCCAACCAGAAGAAGTAGAGGACTATGATACAGGGACTGAAGAAGAATCCAGGGTGGTAAAAATATCCAAGTTCCTCCCTCCAGAAATAAAAATTAAGTATAAAGACCTAGTCAAACAGTATAAGGATGTTTTTGCCTAGTCTTATGATGAGTTAAGAACATATGACACTTCCGTAATTGATCACAAGATACCTTTAAAGCCTGGGGTCAAACCATTCAGGCAAAATCTTAGACAGATCAATCCCATTTTGTTACCTGTGATAAAAAACGAAGTCAAGAAGCTTTTAGACACGAAAATAATAGTACCTCTGAGATATTCAGACTAGGTAGCAAACATGGTCCCAGTCAGGAAAAAGAGTGGGGAAATCAGACTGTGCGTGGATTTCTGAAACTTAAATAAGTCGTCTCTCAAGGACAACTATCCGCTGCCCAAAATGGACCATGTGTTAGAAAAGGTAGTTGGAGCAAACCAGATGTCTATGATCGACGGGTTCTCTGGTTATAATCAAATCGCCATGAATGAACAAGACAGGGAAAAAACTGCTTTCACCACACCATGGGGTACGTTCATGTATGACAAAATGCCTTTTGGTTTGATGAATGTAGGGGCCACATTCCAGCGCACTATGGACATCGCTTTCATAGGAGAAAGGGATAAGTTCGTAGTCCTTTACCTCGACGATTTGACGGTTTTCTCTAAAGTCGATGAAGAACAATTGATACATCTTAAACAGACTTTTGAAAAATGCCGCAGGTTTGGTCTATCTTTAAACCCAAAGAAATCACATTTCGCCATGCGGGAAGGTAAGATTTTGGGTCATATCATATCTAGGGATGGAATCAGGATTGATCCTAAGAGGATTGAAGCAATAGATACTATAAATATTCCCATAAATGTAAAAGAGATTCAATCTTTCTTAGGAAGAATAAATTTTTTACGAAGGTTTATCCCTAATTTCACTGATATTGTAAAATTGATCACAGGTATGTTGAAGAAGGATAGCGAAGTAAAATGGACAACCGAGGACAAATCATCATTCACACATATTAATAAAGTCATAAGTGAGGCACCTGTGTTAGCGAGCCCCAACTATCTAAAATATTTTCTTATCTTCTCATTCCCCTCCGAACACACTATCGTCGTGGTGCTCTTACAAAAGAACGAAGAAGGATTCGAACGACCGATCACCTTTTTCAGCAAGAGCCTTAGAGACGTAGAACTGAAGTATGATATAATAGAAAAATAGGTGTACGCCATGGTAAAATCATTAAAGGAATTCATAACATATGTACTACACTCAAAGATAATTGCATACGTGCCTACTAGTTTTGTGAAAGATATATTGGTACAACCAGACAATGATGGAAAAAGAGGGCGATGGCTCACCAAAATCCAAGAATTTGATTTGGAAGTCAAACCGACCAAATTGATAAAAGGGTAAGGCCTGGACAAGCTCTTAGCTGAGTCGAATTTCAGAGCCCTAGATATCAATTGCTTGCGGGAAGGCGACGAAGACATGAACCTAAACGAGATGAATGAGGAAACAGGTCCAAACAAGATCGAAGAGAAGTTCATATCGTCAGGCTGGTACAGAGACATAGTGTCCTACCTGCTAACTCTAAAATGCCCAAATGAGTTATCACCATCTAAAGCCAGAACTTTAAAACTCCATGCAGTTAAATATTGTATCACCGAAAGTCAGCTATATTGGAAAGATCCACTCAGTTTCCTGCTAGTCTGTTTAGTTGAATTGGAAACTCAACGGGTTATAGATGAATTTCATGAGGGAATCTGTGTGGGGCATCATTCTTGGAGAGCTACAACTTACAAGATTCTGAGGGCTAGGTACCACTAGCCAAAACTTTTCTCAGACATTAATGCCAAAGTACGTGCCTGCAACCCTTGTCAACTATTTGCAGGTAAATAGAAGCTCTCGGCACTGCCTTTAGTTCCAGTCAAATCTGAAGCCCTGTTTCAACAATGGGGTCTAGAATTCATAGGTGAGATTAATCCCCATTCCAGTGCTCAACACAAGTGGATCTTAACCGCAACAAATTATTTTACTAAATGGGTGGAAGCCATTCCAACCAAAAGGGAAACAAACTTGGTGGTAATCGATTTTTTAGAAGACAATATTTTGTCTAGATTTGGGTGCCCCTGAAAAATAGTTACTGACAATGCCCAGGCCTTTAAATCTATGGCTATGATTAGCTTCTATCAAAAGTATAACATCGTTCTTGGCCATTCCACAACATATTACCCTCAGTGAAATGGATTGGCTGAATCATCTAACAAGATCCTGGTAAATATAATCAAGAAAGTATTGGATGAAAATAAAAGGTCTTGGTATGTGCACTTAAAATACGCATTGTTGGCGAATCGCATAAGCACAAAAAGGTTAATTAGCATTTTTCCTTTTCAGATGGTATATGGGACCGATGTTGTGCTACCTATAAACCTAGTGCTCCCAATGATGAAGTTATGGCAAGATCAAAATGAAGAACCCAATCATGTCACCAGAAGGATAAATCAACTGATCGAGGTTCAACAACATAGAGTCGAAGTAGATGAAAAGATGCAGAAGTACCAAGATGACATGAAGTCATTATTCGACCACAAAGCAAAGGACAAAGATTTCCTCCCAGGTGATTTAGTGTTAAGGTGGGATGCAAGAAAGGAAGAAGCAACAAACATGGTAAATTTGACCACCTCTGGTATGGGCCATTCAGGGTCTCGTCTTTGGAAGGAAAAAATTCTTTCCTACTGGAAAATATAGACGGTGAAGTCCTCAACGCCCCTGTCAACGGGTGGTATTTGAAGCATTATATGACGTAACAATCGCCAGACTAATATATATATATATATTATATATATATTTTGTGTACATATATATATTTTTCATTTAAACATTGCTCTTGATTTTCTTTTTTCCTTCATGAACTTTCGACACATTTTGGATAGCCTCGATAATATTTGTATTTGCCTCTTACAGGATTCCAGCTGCATACAAAACAAGCAGGAGAAGTAGACTGAAAGTCGGTATTAGAAATAAATCGTCTTAAACAGGTGATACCTAAGAAATTTCATATTGCACAAAGAAATTGAAATGAAAAGGTAAAGATGAGATCTCTCAAACGACATGTTCTAAAGGACTGTTAAAGAAAACCGAGGTAACCTCACTCAAACAGAAACATCAGTTGAACTGATAAATAACACATTTATTTCTTGGTTTAATAGCCTATGAAAAATTAAGACAAATTAAATGATTCACCAAATTTAAAATCAGTCAGTCAAAGTAAAGTATCCCTGATAATATCTACAAGAGTCAGTTTTGAATTTTGACCTCTGTATTTTCAGTCAGTAAGTCACTACCTAGCATCCTTTCTATCTTCAGGTTTACTTTTTAAAAAGTCACCATCTTTCTGTTTCATATAAGAAGGGATAAGAGTTTTTTTTTTCGTTTCAACCTCATGAGCTTCAAAACAGATTGTGGAAAGAAAGAGGGTCTTCACAACTTCTTGATCCCTTGCTAAATGAAGGAACGTTTAAAGTGATCCTAACCTTCCTAGGTTTTTCAACGACATCGAAGGATTGAATCTTGCTCAAATAGAATGCCCTAAGAAAGTTATTTTCCTTTTCTCCCTATGAACGAATGTGTAGTGAAGGTCAAGGGAAGGTTGGTACCAAGTAATCAAAGTAAGTTGACAGACCTATAATGAAAAATATTACACAGATATCAGCCCTGATACAAAATGTTTGCCCCCATCTTCGCACTCTAAAAGCAAATTATAAGACAGGTGGTGAAAGGAAATTCGGAAATGATTTCCCCCACCTAGTCCAAAAGAGGATGAAAGGAAATTCAGAAATGATTGCCCTCGTCTCAGCATTTAAATGCATGAATATATTCCGAAGTGGTGAAAGGAAATTTAGTAAAAGGGGCCATATAACTTCACCGGGGTACTGAACAGGCTCGCTGGAAGTGAAGCAATATCTGAGATATCTGTAAGGATGTTATACATAAATGTCACTCTACTCTGGTAACCAATTATTTTAAAAAACTTGATCTACATACCGAGTTCAGACGGGACTTCCCAATTAAAAACATATAATATTCTTATTTTGATGGAAGTTGATAGCCGCAAGATCTGTTGGGTCTCCTAGGACTGTTTTGATTGTCTTAAAGAAGACCTGAATTTAGTAGAGGGAAAGGGAAAGTCGTGAAAGGGAATACAACTAAGTTTAAAAAGAGTATCTGAGTTGAAAAAGCTTTTCAAGGTAAATAACGAAGTCTCTTTTCCCCTTCGATACCCTGTTCTCAGGAGCCTTTTCACATGATTGAATCTTTTGACTCCATTTACCCAATATTGGAACATGGTCTACTATTCTTCCCGCCTTACAAGAAAGCGGGATCGCTAGTTGGAGCCTATGTTGGAGCCGCCTTTGTTTTTCTAGCCCGCCACAAATTTCATTTTTAATGCTCGAAATCAAAAGATGGTTTTCGTATTTTCCATCCGTGGTTTCAAAATCTCCGAAGCTTTATCACGCAAATAATGATGATTATTGTACTCTCGAGGCGAGTCCTACGTTTCATAAAAATGTTTCCTCTTTTTGTTCTACCTTGGGATCTCGTAGGTCGGATGCTATAAATCACACAGTTCACACGTCCTGGGCAACGAAATGGTGAAATCGTTTTAGTTTTCACCTAGGGCAGTGACAAGAATAAAGTTTTCCCTAAACCATGATTAAACGTCATTGGGTTTTCACACCTCGGTGTTCACCAAACCCAAAAGTTTATTGTCATAGCCTCGATAGCTGAGAACACGAAGTCCTTATTTTAGTAACCCGTGTCAAGGTTAAAAGTAAAAGCTAAACCATGGTAACGTTCTGTCGACAATTCGCCACTCGGCGTTTTCTTTTTTAAAAAGTTATGTTGTCTAAACCCCGACTCACGAAATCACGATAAGGGTATGAACATAATTAAATAATCACTTAATCCGAGTTTATCCTCCCTTTTAATTAAATCGTATTATCGCGATCTCGCGGTTTCGCAGCTCGGCATGCAAACTTCCCAGAAACTCACCTTCGAAGCTCCGAGTCACGATACGGTGAGTATAAATAATTATTGAATTAATTAATTTCCGATTCATAATTATGTTTTTATTAATCAAAATCAATCATCGCAATTTCGGGGGTTAGAGTTTCAAAAGCTTAAAGCAAAATTCCCGATACAACGAGTGGCGAAAGATTAATTAACGTTGGTAAAGCCGGATTAATTAAGGTAAAGCAATACATATCCCGTGTTTCGATGCTTCCACGCTTTATGAGGTAGCCTTATTCCTTCCATACGCCAGCTGACATTTCAAACCGCCAAAATTTATGACATTAATGAGGAAATAGGGAAAATCGATGAATAAGGATCGGATTTTTATGGAAAAATTTATTTCTAAAACATGATTTCACAAACCTGTTATGAAAGGTACCAAGTTTTTTGAATATATATAAGAGAGGTTATGCATTATAGAAAATTCATTTCTACCTTATGCAGAGCACATTTTCTTGGTGAGCGGACTTCTATATGTATACGTATTTTTATCGCAGAAGAGCTAAACCAAGAGCTCATGTCATGGCCCTGCGAAAAGCATCCAAAGCTAGTGTTGAGGTTTCGGTACAAGGATCGGACAACGTTGTTGATACTTCACCTCGAAGTGTCGACTCTGTCTCGAACTGGTCTTTCATTTTCGATGTTCTGCAGGCTGAATTGGTGGATTACTCCGATGATTCCAGTGACAACGAAAAAGATGATATAACCACCAAGTATAAGATCGTCATCCAATCCAGAATGCACAAAGTAGCAGCCAAGCCACGACTACTACCATATTATGATATGGTCCGATGGGCATTAGACCATGTGGACATACCAACCAGAACCATCATGAATGATAAGAAGGTCACCATCGAGACTTTCAGGCCTGAACATCTGCAAGCCATGTATAAGTTGCCCACAACGTCCGACTTTACATATGGTGCCGAATTCTTAGACGAATTAAAATAGAAGGAATGTGTGCAGTATGATAAAACCATGTCTATCTTAATAAAATATTGGGTTTCACGCTCTGCAAAGTTCAGGGTAGACAGTCATGGTGTATACTCAATATCTTCTTTAGAACCGCAGTACAAGTAGGTAGCCATAATGACATGCAGATTATACGGGAGAGAGGACACCTCACATTTTTTTCTTCCATGGGTACCTATAATGTTTCAAGTCACCAAAGGTTGTTCCTTTGACTGGGCAAAGATGCTATTTGACAGCTTGACCATTCGGGTCACAGAGTATCGGGGGCAGAAAGAATGAGGAAAAGTTGCTTCATTTTTTATGTCTGCATACATTATGGACGTCGTTTGTTTTTTAACACCATTTCCCTTAATGAGATGGAGTTGGAATCCAACAGAAGATGAGCCCATACATGTCTATCATTCAAAATTATGGGAAAACAAAGCGACAAATTTCAAATATGAAATCTTCAACTGGGTCACGGTGCCTCTGCATGTCACTATTTTCTGTCACCCGCCACCCAGGATCTCGGACAATATAGTGACAAATCTGAGCAGCATAGCTGACTGGTATGTAGAAGCTGAATTTTCATATCTTAGAGTTTTTGGGCCTTTTGTTCCCCTGCATGCATTGCCATTGTTCATTCCCGACAATATGGCTTGTCGTGAGGTTGCTAGGAAAACAATAATTGGTGGTATAAGCAAGGAGCTTAAGGGATACTCAAAGAAGGTATGGCCACCTTTTCCTATTCATTTAAATTCTTATTCTTTATTAGATTTTGGGCATGCCAAAGATGAGGCAGCAGCCTTGGAAGACCTAAATTTGGTCCTCATTGAAAACAAGAAGCACGATCCGCAAAGGGTCATGAGCAATCATTTGGCCAGTTACGGGCTCAAGAGATTCGAGCACGAGAATTCACCCTCGGATGACATTTTTCGAGGCGCAAGGTCGTATGTCGAGATTCTAGCTCGGATACAAACCTTGGAACCCGAGGAAAGAGCCGATGTTTTGAAGTTCCAGGAACATCGACGCAGTTGTCTTCTCGCAGTGTTGCGGGGTGGGAGTCCAAGTACGGCGGAGGCGAAACAAAGAGATGTCGAAGGCTCTAAGGATGCAAATCCTGATCAAGAAAAACACCAGAGTGAGGGAGAGAAAACTAAGAGTCCAAAAGCAGAGATAAAGACTCCCGACCCATCGAAGAAGCAGAGTCCGGCTACTACTCTGAGAAAATTAGCGAAGCAAATCAGGGAACCTATCACATCAGTTGCCCCCTTGCAGTCGACTCAAGGAAATATTGATGCAGGATGGATCTTCAATGAAGAGTTGAGACCTATAAGAGTAGAAGAACTCCCTCCAAATGAGTTTTTCTTCGATAAGAAGAGAAAGGAAGTGGTAAAGAGGGAATTCTATCAGGAAGGAGAGTCAATGACCAAGAAATATAAAGTTATAACTGATGGAAAAGAAAAGGAGAATGAACAATTTGTAACTAAAATAGAAGGGACATTAGGAGCATATGCCACGACCAATCAATTTTTAGTCGAGGTTTTAAAAAACTAGTTGAAATAAAAGAATCGCCTCATTAAGACCCTGGAAGCTAGACTAGCCACAACGATAGAGACTGCCAAAGACCAGGCGAGTGTAGGTATAGAGCAAGCAAGGTTGGCTGATAAAAATGAGATAGATATGCTCAAGACTAAGCTCGAACAAGCACAGCTGGTGGTTCGGGATGGTCAGATGCAAGCGAGCCAATAAAAGGATTTGATCCAACAGCTGCAAGCTAGGGTGGAAATCACCAAAAGCAAAGTGATAGATATCAGGATGTTTTAGTCCCAGGCGATGGAGATTCAGGGCAGAGTCTCTGCGGCCCAATGAAATTTACTCGGCAAGGTAGAGGATATTCGGGACAGCAACTTGCTGGTTAATCAAGTTTTGGAGAATTTAAGTGCTAGAGAAAGGGAAGTTGGAGCAGCATAGGTCGCCTTCCAAGGGGCTGTGATAGCCACAAACAATAGGGATTCGGGAAGTACTCCCAGGTTCACCATTTCGGAGCAGACCAAAGGAAAAATTCTATTAAAGGAATGGGAGCACAGCATCGCAGAAGGAAAGCTACAAGCCAAAAGGGTAACAAATTCCTTAGAAGAGGCCTTTAGTTCTATAGATGGAAATCTGCTAGGCATTGATAGTGGAGGTAATGCCGAGGCATTGATTCAGATGAGAATGGAAAAAATATCACTTGATTTAAAGGAAAAAGAGCAAAGAGATTCGACCGAGATCTCCCAAGTGACTATGGTGGACATAGTCCAAATAGATAAATGTATGATTAAACCAAGCGTGCAATTATGTGCTATCGACATCATAAACAGGCAGATGGAAGATAGGTTGTTGCAATTAGCCCAAGATTGTTACTCTTTTGAGGTCAACTGTCAAGCATAACCGTCAAGGCTGATATCTCGGCTGGTTGAAATATGTGTCACCTGTACTGAACACACATAAGGACAAACTTCTGGTACCAAGTGAAGACAGAGAAGAAGAAATGTAGTGATTTCTCTCCTCCCTGTCATAACTGAAATTTTTGTAACGATTGAGATTTCGTCTTATTGTAAAATTGTATAAATATACCATAGAAAGAAAGAAAAGAGGCTGGACCTTTTTGTGTCAATTGTAACAGAGTTTTTACATTTTGAGAGTTAATACAAAGCAAATCTGAAGATTCTCAATTCCGTCACGACAATGTTATGAGTTTGTTTTCTTGTATCTCATATTTCATTTCATTTCATATTCATAACTGATGAATGCTTCGTTATAATTTAGTATGACCACTACTATAGCGAATGAATTTTGGTTTTCTATAATTGTTTACTATTTTTCCTCTATACTAGCTATTAGCAGGTGTAAGACCAGTCAACACTTTCAAAATTCTATATATTTTTTATGCTACATCGAGTTATTTCCTTACAGTTTTCCTCTCCTGTTTATACGTGATATTCTCCCTTGATAGGAGCCTTACATCATAGAAAGCTAAATGTTTTTCTCCCACCTCATGCATTTTATTAAGATATAACTCAGTTATGGGAAAGAGCCTTTGATTTGCACCCCGTTTTATTTTCGAAATCGTAAATTCTCTTTTATACGACCAAATTGAGACAACACTTAATTTCTCTCTGAAGTTTTTCTTATTTTACTGTTCCTCCATGACTGTCCCTATACCAACACAGCCCAATATCAAACCCGGATTATCAAATCAAACACATATTTTCTTAAACCTTTTGGATACTATTCTCAAAAAATCTACTACCCAGGTTGAACTCAAATGTTCATGGGTAGAGATTGAACAGGATATAACTATCCAGGAATAGTTGGAAGCTAGACAACGCCAACATAGAAATATTCCTTAGTTTCCTTTTCCAAAGGTTGACGTTTCTCTCTTCTCCACCCTTTACCCACTTTTGGATGCCTAGAGACTGTAATTCTAAGCCTTAAGTATAGACTCTGGAACAACACTTTGGATACTGTTTGCAACAAATGAAAATAGTAACCTCTGTGAAACAAATGAAAATGGTAACCTCTGTGCAACAAAAATAAAAATAGTAACCTTTGCGTAGTGTGTAGTAACAAAAATAATAGGTACTTTGTGCACAATAAATGAGAGTCGAGTCTGATGCGCAACAACGAACAACAACATCCTCTACACCTATTACTCAACAATGAACATAACTTTGTGGAGAAAGATTGGTCGTGATGTTTTGAAATTTTGGATGAAGAGAAATGATTTCTTGATGCTTTCTTTACCTGTAAGGAGGATAAATTTGAAACATAAATTCAATTAAATCATGAATTATTCCATCATACCTCATTGTACCTCCATATGCAACATTTGGACGTTGTACAACAACTTGCACCGCACAATGGTTTTCTTAATGATGCCACATGTCCTTGATAGATTTGATTTCATGAAACTATTAGAACTTTGACAAGACTGATTATGACTATATTGAAATGAAATCATGACCCTTTAGTGACATGAAAACCCACATCTTGGCACAAAAACCATAATTTACATGCTTAAAAAAAAACCCTGACCCATGACAAATAAACTTATGACTCATGATTTAAGAAAAAATCATACAATGTTCTTATTTAACCCAAGAAATGACTTTATCCTATAATTTTATTCAAAACCTAACAACCTATTTATATGACACTAGCAGTATCCTCCAGAACTTTGGCCATAACTTTCTTATGCACAGGTTCGTCCCTCGTGGGATTTTTCAAGTCAATAATAGTATCACGCATTGACTCTCGCAAAACAGTGGTATAAAAACCCACACTTTCTAGGAGGTGGCTCCATACTTTCAAGAGAAATACCAATGATCCTTCCTAACCATCGGAGCAGTTGGTCAACCACCCTGAATAAATGATCCAAAAGAGGTAATACTGAAACAAACTAAGGCCAACTATACAAAGAAACACTCCAATAAAAACCCCTAAGAGAAACATTGCATGTAAAAAACTTTTCTAAATCTTCAACCCATGTGGATAAGGTCCTTGTTGATGCCCCAAAAGTGAAAATGGAATCCCTGCATGAAAATAGGTTGCAATGCCTTATTACTTATATATATTTAATAATATACTAAATAGGTGGGAAACCTTCATGTGAATAATGATGAAGGATGCCTCGTCCTTTTACGTGCTCATGTCTATTTTGCAAAAATGACTCTACAATTTTAAAATTTCATAACTGCATTCCAAGAGAAATGGGTGAATCATAGGTTTCTTGGCGATTTAATTTAAAGAGGAAATGAAAAATATGTTGTTTTAATGAGCATACTAGTTTATTCTTCTTGCACATATATTTTGACTTGTTGATTCAAACTCCAAGCATAGGCCATATATAGTTATGGAATATTGCACTTATGATATTCTTGGCTTATCATGCACAATTCTTAAAGTTTTATAAGGTATCAATCCTTCCCTAGAAAAGAATGTGGGATATTACATGTTTTGTGCTAAGTGTTAAGCATGCACATAAAACTTATGGGTTAATGGAAGGTGGAAATTTTGATTTTTGTATTGAATTGTTATTTGGAAAACATAGTGCATTATGTGCTCGAGGTAATGGGTGCACTTGTACTTGGATATAGTTGATGGAATTAATGAAAGAAATGACGTGTAATTATTGCACGTCTCTCTAACCCTACCTCGATGTCGCCACCCTCACTTGATTCACATTTGTGTTGGTTTTTTTGGCTGGTGTTGCCTCTATTTTGCTCGGCCATGGAAAGAATAGTCATGCTTATTGGTTTTTTGGAATTCTACATACAAGTATGATGGATCTCACCTCTCCATTCATAAAAAATATCTCCAATCAGAATAAAATCGTGAGGTTGGCTCTCAGATTTTCTACAGACTCTGTTTTCTTCCAAAGTTTGAATGAATGTATGTGGGTATCGACTGTGAAAATTGTTTTTAAGTGAAGGTTCCTCCTTGTTGGCATTTAAATATTTCAAATTGAGAATAGTGTTTGAAACTCCTTTTTGTTTGGATTATGTGATTTCATTGTGCCCATAATGAATATTGCTTCTGTGCTATAACTGTTGGAAAATAATTATGACAAGTTTCTTTTGGGTTTCACTCATATCTAGTAATTAAAAATTAAGGGTTTCCTTTTCTCTGTGAAACAAAAGAACAATTGTTTAAACACCATTACTTAGTCTTTGGAAGAATTGTAGCTCCTTCACATTATTTTTTAACTATTTGTGGAATATATTTTCCTTGTGACCACCATGAGAGGTTTGTGGAAAGTCTGTGTTATAAGAGATGGTTAAATGGTTTTTACAAACCCTTTGTGAAGGTTTCACCTTTGCATTCTCCCAGACCTCGATTCTTTTATTAATGTATGGAAATTACAAGATTCAAAATTTAGTCTTGATGTATGTTATAAGTGATTAACCCAACAGTGGGAAGATTGGTTATTTGCATTAGATCTCAGCTCGTTCGTTGCTTATCAATGGGGGTTTGGTTGATTTTGAAAACTGTATAATGTTAAAATAAATAGCACTAGGCTCACATGGAGTTTTGAAACCTAGTTTGACAAAAAGTATTATCTTTGTGATGATGGATCTATGTGGTGTTCTCAGCCTTCCATGCGTGCTTGATGTAGTCTAGTGTTAATTGTTGGAATGACTATGCTAACAATCTTTTATAAAAAATTTGCTGATAAAAGGAAAAGGAAGTGGAAATTTGTATATTTGAAATCCTGGAACTTTACTGGGGTTTTATATTGGATGATATGAAAAAAAATGTGTGTTGTATTTGACTTACAAAACAAAGAAAAGTTTTGGCAATTATTTTATTGATGGTGATGCCCTTTTTTGGATAATATTGCATATAATAGAACAATAATCGTCTTTTTTCCCTTTTCATTATACCATTTGTCACTCATTATATGCCCCTCTCCTTCCCAAATACATTTAAACAATTCCCTATTCTATTATTATGAAATTTAAATTCGTTTTTAAAAGAGAAAGGATTAATAGAAAAAGAGAAAAGTCTAAGATAATGATTGGTGTTTGAAAGTTGGTTATGGATACAGTTTCTGTTACTTCTGCATTTGCTTGAACATTACTCGTTGGTCGTTTCCCAACCATGCTACCACTTTTCGCACATTATAATATCCTCATCTTCCCAATATCCCTATCACTCCCTATTCAAATGGAAATTGATTGTTGATTTTTAAGATGTTGATGGATGGATTGCATGTACTTTTGTGGTGAACAATAGAGCCAACCATTTGATTTTATTTAGGTAGAGTATTAATGCATGGATTGTTAAGAGTTTTCTGTGACATGTTGGAATATTTCTTCAGGATGAGCTTCTTTAGCAGGGCCAGCAATGGCAGAGGTTCCAATAGAGGAAGAGGAAATTGGCAGAGGGGTCATAGAAGGCCATGATTTTCAATACATTTTGATGTTGATCCACATAAATTAAATCACCTCTTTCAAGATGGATTATTCAACCTAGTTGGCCATGGGATTCTCCAACCCTGAATTGAGAGGCCCCCCTTCCAACCACATCAAAAAGTTTCTGGTATCTATGTTCCCCCTCATGTTTCTATGCAACCAGAACTGCTTTTCAATGATGGTTGGAAAGAGAGTGTCCATCAACTTGCTTCTCATCACCACAGTTGGCCTACTATGCCTCTGCCATTACCCCCTCCTCCACCGCAAAAAAATATAAATCCCCAAGTTGATAATGTTTTCTCACCCGCGAAGTCTTCTCATGCTAGTGAGAGGCTAAAAACTGATGTTCCCAAGACTTAGCAAGATAAAGGAAAAAGAGTGACAACTTCCTCCAAGTCATCCAAAGAGTCCTCCAAATCTATGTCTTCACATCTTCATTTCAACGATGATTGTTCTCACATTATTAGTGCATTCAATCCTCAAGGTTCCAATCAACCTAAGGATGCAACAAAAAGATCAAAAGAGGACAACAGTGAAAAGAGGCCAAATGCCTCTCACAGTAAATACAATTTTTAATGATGATTAATGTTATTTTCTACTTTGAGCACAGTCTTTTTAATTTGACAATGTTTTGGACAACAAACATATATTTAGGCAGTTTTTTTGGACAACATGGATATAATACTATTTTTGGATATGGTCATATTATATTTTGCTGATATTAAAATATTTGATCATAAATATGAGAACGAGATTTACAAGGAGAATATTCGAATCAAATGATTGGGGTTTTATATTTCATGTTTGATGATTATTAAAAGAAATAAATGAGAGTCATAAGGGGTCTCACCTACTTAGTTATTATTTAATTAGACCCTTATTTATATATATTATTATTATTTGTCTCAACTAATTAGTTAAGATAGTTAGGCTTAACTAAATAAATGTAGTTAAACTACCATTACTTATTGAGAAGGAATAAAAGCCCAATCAAATGAAGAGACAAAGGGGGAGAAAATAGAAGGAGAACTTCGGATATAAGGTTTGATCTATACTAGTGAGATAATTTCATCATTCATTCATTATGAGTTTACTAGAAGGCTCAACCATCTTGATGACAACAGGGTCTTATTGAAGGCAATAGGATTCAAAACTGAATCATATATTTTAGAAGCTTGTTTTAAAGGTGTATGATTTATATTTGGTAGTTTGTGTGTTCTTTCTTATTTATAAATTAAATTTGATGACTGATAAAGAATATTTTGTAGAGTCAAGTGATAGAATTTTATGGCAAGATTATCTAGATATTTAGATTCAATTTTCTTTTGCTGTTAGAGTCTTTTTGTATGGTGCCCATCAGAGGCTTCTAAATCTGAATTTGGTCCCTAACCTCACAGGGTTTTGTAAAGAGAATTCAACCTTGTATCTCATAATGAAATCAATACAAAAATCAGTTTTCTGATTTTGGTCTCACATATGTATTTTGATGATCTGGTTCATTTTTTTCTTTTATCTCCATGTACACAATCATGTAATTTATGTACACACTCATGTAATTGTTGTTTAAGTTTATTTATTTTTTGCACAGTTACATATAATATATAAAACAAACCATCCTTGATCCCTTGTACTTAATACCTGCAGATTAAGTGATTGATTTTTTTTGGTTTTAAGGCTATAAACCCCAGGTGACATTGCCAAATATATTTCCTTATCCCGATAAGATTTGAAAAATTCTTAAGGTTCTCCATAACTTTTCCTCAACATTTATTTGGTGACCATATTGGGGAGATCTTCCATATCTCTCTAGTTGATTGTATCATGATTATCTTTCATTTTTATGTTTTTTATGAATACTCCTTGATTGATTTTTTCCATGACAGTACATGTTACCAGACAACCCAATATTTGAAATGGTCTTGATGACGAAAGCAACCTTGCATTGACCTTATTCAACACTATTTGAGAAATTTCTAGCAATCGCATTGAACTTGAATGCTCTTGGGAAGTAATTGAAAGGGACATAAGTATTCGTGAACTTTGGGAAGCCAGGAAAAGGAAACCCATAAATCAACGATAACCTCCCTTTTCCTACCTCTTTGGTGTTTCATTTCATTTCCTCTAATCCTCACACCTCTTGAAGGAGAAGATGGTTGTCCCCTGAAGCTACTCCTATTTTTGAAATAGGAAGGATGAAAATTGTCTTATCAACAAAAGAAAGTGTTCTTAGGTGAACTTTATCTGATTTTGCCAATTCACCTTTATCACCTATACCTATCACTTTCAACATGACATATGCGGGTAGTGGTAGTAGCACCGGAGGTGCCTCTTTCTCACAAACTTCTGCTTCATAAGTAATTTGCAATATCTACAGTCATCAAATCCCTATTCAATCCACTACCAATCTTGCTAAAGTTATAAAGAAGTATGGACCTTTTCAATTTGAAGAAGATGTTATGACCACCCCATGGCACATATCTTCTCCCTTTAATCTGGCACCTGCTACTCACCCATTACCAAAATTCAAGGAGAATTTACTTAGGGTTTCGAGAAATAATACCATTACTACAAACTAACAATTGGTAGCATTTTATAATGATTGTCATAATATAGGGGTTAACAATAACAACACTAGCATGTGTTTATTTTTCAACTCCCTCGAAGGGAAAGTTGCAACATATTTTTCTGATCTCCCTCCCAAAATTATTTCCACTTGGGAAGAGTTGGTTTATTGGTTCAACTCCACTTATGGACAGTCCAAGAGTCTAGCTGAGAAATTAAGGGAATACAAAAATATTTCCTATAAATATGGTGAAACCATTAATTCTTTTAACCTTCTCTTCACCAAATTATATAATCAAATCCCTAAACTAATCCATCCATAAAATCAAGTTTCTTTCATGCATTATTATAATGTGTTACCTTCTCCTTATCGTCATATACTTGAAGAGAAGGATATTGACAATATTGGTTCCTTTCTTCATACTTTCCTAGAATATGAGGAGAAACTTGAAAGAATAGGTCTCCCTAAAGTAGACTCGGTAAAGAAAACAAATATGTCTTCTCTCCTACAACTCGTGCAAGATATGAATGATAGGATGATAGCCTACGAGCGAAAGAGAAATGCCTCTTGAATTTCTCCTGGGGCATCTTCTTCTTCCTCAATGCTTTTTAGGAATACTAATGAAAATACTTTTCATCCAAAGGCCATTATGTCTCGAAGTTGGTGTAACTTTTGTGAAAAAAATCATGAACAAAGTACTTGTGAAGTTAAGACAAATGTCAACGATAATATCTTTGGAAAAAGACCCAATACCACAATCGTTGTTTTAGATTGGGTTGAACCAGAATATGTTATGGTAATCAATACGAGGAATAGATATTACATTTCCAAGGGAAAATATGACCTTCCTCATACTTCTTCCACCCCAAGCTCATTTTCTCAAAGTGTTGATACACAAGTTGTCAGACCTTCGAATAATCAAGGAGTGTATTCTCCTATTCCCTCTTCTAAGTATAATATCCTTAATCAATTGGATAATATCAAAGATGATGCAACTCTTTTGAACATGGTTGTCTTCCCGGAACAACAAAAGCATCTCAAAAACTTTATGGAAGGTAAAATTTCTAGTATCTACCATAGACAATCTATTTGAAGAATCAAAGGAAGAGGATTCATATGTAAATAAGATAGGTGTAAATAATTTTAGGAACCCTATAAAATCCCCCCTCCTTTTTATATCTATGTAAAAATCATGAATAAAATAGCTCATTGTTTCCTAATTGATGGTGGGTTTGGTCCAAGTGTAATGTCTATAATTATCATGGAAGAACTTGGCTTATCATGCACTAACAAAAATTCTAGAAGAATGCTCTCTTATAAAAGTTTGCATCAGTCAACTATAGGTGAAATCAAGGATGTAACCTTAATTTTGTGTGCACATATCGAGATAAGAACAACCCTCAACATCCAAGTAATCGATATGATAGTGAGTAACTATTCAATTATTTTAGGAAGATATTGGCAAGTATTAACCAGTGGATACCTTTCACTTGATGGAACACATTTGTACGTCCCTCAGAATAGAAAAAACATTATAGTCCTTAGGTAAGTAATAATTTCACCATATATAGAGAGCGTTCCCCAACCTAATGTAAATTATCTCGAAGAAGATTTGGGACTGTACTCTATCTTTGTTGATGAGGGTGACACAATGCTGGAACCAATTGATTTTGATGATGGCATATGGCACATTGTGTAATGTCCCCCACCTCTTGAGAAAAGGTTTGGGAAGACTAAGTGGCCTAGGGCATCCACACTAGGCCATAGTCTCACACTGAGGGGAAAGGTAAACCAAACTAAGGTTATATTCTTAAGTTGTCTTAATAAAAAGGTAAAAGGAGTTAAAAAGATAACTCAATGAAAGAATAGAAGCACTGGAGGTTGAGTTAAGAGTTAACCCTAGGGGTTAACTAACTCAACAGGGAAATAAAATAAAAGTATAAAGAGAAGGCTAGGGTGCACCTCTCACTCATTCTGGATTTTGGTATTTTCTTGTTGATGCTCTCGAGCATACAATTTTGAGGGTTTTGATATTACAAACCCTAGTGAACAACTCAATGGTGAAAGATTCCACTCACCTTGTCCCAAGATTGGTCTCAGGGATGAAATACTCCACCCACACCATTCTACATCTATCATCTATCGAGGAGGACTAGTAGGGCCATACCAGTTGGATTAGCAGGGCCGTAACAACTAAGATTTTCTTGTAGGGGTGCACCATTGGATGAGGAAGAGTTCGATCCATCATATTGAAGGAGATTTGAAGGTTTCTAGCATTAGGGTTTTGCTTACAAGCCCTTGCTCATCAATTTGAGGGATTCTTGGAGGAGTTACCACCTCCCTATCATCTATTTATAGGTTGAGACAATTTCAGGAGGAAGAGGATGATTTGGTGATTCAGTGTTTATCAGATATAGAATGCCATAGGCTAGATCTGACCTTGAAACTTCTCTCAGGGGCTTGTGGTGGCCTGATCTATCATCCTAGAGAGTTTCAGGGGGTTCAGAGCCCATATTCAGCTAGTTCATACTATTGGCCATATTAAGGGTTTGAGGAGGGTTGTATCAATTTAGGGTTTTATGTAGTTTGAGGAGGAGGCTTCAGTGCTTGGGCTCCATACTTTAGGAGGAGGCTTCCACTACCTTGATCTATCATTGGGAGGTGTTTGGTAGAATTTGGGGAGACTTCATCTTTAGGAGGGCCAAACCCTTGGTATCTATTGACTTCAATAGGTCGTACTAGCACCAACATGGCCGTAACAGTTGCTTAAGGGTTAGGCTTAAACCCTAGTTTTGCAGTTGAGCATTCATCTTCTATTATAGCCTTTGGGAGGCTTGCTTTGTATCTTCGGGAGCATTTTGTATGCAACTCTATTATTGTATTGAATCCATCTAAAGCTATTCCAGATCTACTTGCTAGTTGTATCAGGTGCTTCTTTCCTTATAATAAATTTCATCTATTTCTTGTGGTTCCTATCTTGTGTATTATTGATGTTCTTTATATGATGGAAGTTATTCTTGTATAATATGTGGTTGAATAACTGAAAAAAAAATAAGGTTGAAATGTTCATGGCCAACATGCATACACACACTTAATAAACAAATCAGGGGTTAGTTAGTGATTCCAAGAATTTTTTTTGGCTTGGGATCATTACAGTGGTATCAGAGCTCTGATCCTCCAAACCCGTGACCTTGAAGAAGGTATATGGGAATATGAGGAATATTTATGAGAACCATTCGATGATAACATGACTATTGATGTAGATGAATCACAAGGGGAAAGACCCGGAGACATATGGAAGCAAAGAGGTTGGTGGATCCCATGGTGAAACCAGGTATAATCCTGAGAAAGTTCCCAGGTCTGAGGGTAGCCATGGAGGGGGTACGTCACATGGACATATGGGTAGTAGGGATAACCCTAGGTCATACTTGCCCACATTCATAGATGAATATGTACAATAGGAGCAGGTGGATGACTTTATGGAGTAGATGGCACAGTGTACTAGGGAGTACCATGACTTGGACATGATGATTCAGAGGCAGATGTCCTTGGATCAATATTTTCAACTCACGTTCAGAAACAAGCCTAGGATGAACCACAAGAGAAGTTTTTAGTTTGAACGAAGAGAAAGGAAGATGGAAATTCCATACTTTGATGGTACGACCAAGATGGCAGTGCAGGTGTGGGTACAGAAGCTGAATACTTATATATAGCTTAACCCCATGAGGGAGATGGAAGTCATCAAATTTTCCACTATGTACCTGGATGGAAAGGCTCATGATTGGTGGTACCATGGACTCACCACACTAGTCCATAATCAGATAGTGACCTACACAAAATTCACTCAAAAACTCATTGACAGATTTGATCAGGGGGATCCTAAGCTACACTTCCAGGAACTCACACAACTCAGGAAAACAGGAGCAGTAGAGGTATACATTGAGGAATTCCAAAGGCTAGCAGTAATGGGACAAGATATATCATCAACTAAGCTTATGATGCTTTTCACTAAAGGGTTGATGGAGCCCTTGAAGGGTTTGGTAAAGGATTTTAAGCCTACCAACCTATAGGATTCCATTTGGAGAACCAGGGACCTAGGACTACATACCAAACCCAAATTTGTACCTAGGCCACCTCTTAACACCAGAGGAAGAGATCAGAGACCTCCAATGAACCAGGGGGACGTGACCAAAGGATTTTTTACAGGGGCCGTGGCAGAATGGATGATAACACTAGGAGGGAATTGAGGAGGAAGCAACTCTTATTCATGTGCAAAGAACCATGGAACCCATCACACAAGTGCATGGGTCATGGCCAAGTGCACTACATAGAGGTGACCTCGGACAATGAGGAAAAGGAAGACTATGACCAAATTCAGAACATAGAGGCCGAAACCATAGAGATAATAGAGGAGGAGGTCACAGGACTGGACAATATGGCTGAGGGGAAATCCACCTTGGCATCCATCAGCGAGGTGCCCAAATTTAACACCTTCAGGATGAGAGGAGTCTTTCAGGGGAAGAAGGTATCAGTATTGATTAATGGGGGAGGCTCTCACAACTTCATTGATTCATCATTGTTGATAAGGAGGCACATACCCATAGTGGAATTTGAAGGGTTAAAGGTGGAGGTAGCAGGTGGTAGCACTATGCCTTATGACAGGTACATTCCAGGTATGAAACTTACATTGGGTAGGCATGAGCTAGTATAGGACATCTATGTGATGGACCTTCCAAACACTAGCATCATTCTTGGTGTCCAGTGGGATAGCACATTAGGGCCTATCACCACCAACTACAAGACCATGGATATGTCTTTTATAGAGGAGGGTGAATGAAAGGTAGTTCTTAGAGGCATGACAGGTAATTTTGCCAAGGTAGTTATGGCCAAGAGGATGGGAGCCATCTTCAAGAGAGTAGATTTTGTATGAAGCAGAATGTAGGATTTCGGCATGTGTGGATGAGCAGGTTAAGGTTCACTACACCCCAGATATCCAAGAGATCGTTGAGAAGCACAACAAAGTTTTTAGTCTGATTCCTCCAGGGGTGCCACCAGACAAGGGGTTTGAGTATATCATTGAGAAATAAGTAGGAGCTAAACCAGTAATCACCACACCATATAGGCATCCAAAGAAGTATAAATACGAGATAGAGAAATCCATCAAGGAGCTTATGGACATGGGACACATCATACCAAGATCTAGCCCTTTTATTTGTCCAGTAGTGTTGGTCAAGAAGAAAGATGGGACTATGCAGATGTGCATTGACTTCTGGGCTTGAATAAAAAGACAATAAAAAATAGGTACCCTATACCAAGGATTGATGAGTTGCTAGACAAACTACATGGAGCTATCTATTTCACAAAGATTGACCTTCCTTCTGGCTACCATCAAATCAATATGAGGGAGGAGGACATATCAAAAACAACATTAAGGTGTCATTACGACCATTATGAATTCTTGGTGATGCCCTTCGGGTTAACCAATGCCCCATCCACGTTCCAATATTGCATGAAACATGTGTTCAACAAATAGCCAAGGAAGCACTTGTTATTATTTTTTGATGACTTTCTCATTTACAGTAAGACGTGGGAGGAACACCTTCAGCATGTGGACCAAATTTTGTCTATCATGGAGGAACAGTCATTGTACGCTAATGTTAGGAACCAAATATCAATATAGCATAGAAAAACCTCATAAAAAGTACTCAACGCCTTGAAAAAGAGATAATTTCAGATAATAAGCCTCTTTGAGGGGGAAACCTCCTTTTACCCCACTTAAATGTTCAAGTACAAGAGGATTCAAAATGAAAATGTCTCCTTGGTATATATAGGAGACTAGGAGGTATAATTACAACTAATGGCCTAAAGTCGACATAAATAAAATAACATTACT